>JACBKR010003558.1:0-28675 GCA_014218235.1 Colocasia esculenta
GATTTCAAGTTGAAGTTATATAAATAAGACTGAAGCTCCAGAAAAACAACAACGCATATATGAGAAGAGAAGATAACAAACGCTCCCATTCCTTCTGAAGATTCTTCTGCGAGCATCTGAAAGAGCAAAGCCTCACTCCTTCTTCTGTCTTAGTCTTAGCTCTTGTGTTCAGTGTAGATCTTTGTGAGAGCCTTTAGCACTGAGAGAGATCATCCCTGTAGATCTTTTCATCCTCTCAGTCTTGCTTCAGATCTTGCGCTGTTTAAGCTTGATCTAGGGGCATCCTCTTTGAAAAACATTTCTGTGTTGTTCCCTTCGTGTGAAGGAAGACCAGCTACGGCGGGTGTTGTGACCACACTGGGGTCTGTACCAGGGTTTGCTTCTGCACCTATAAAGGAAGTAGGTTAGCTCTGAGCCTGTAAAAGAAGTAGGTTTACTTTTGAGCTTGTAAAAGAAGTAGTTTGCTTCTGAGCCTGTAAAAGAGTAGGTTTGCTTCTGCTCCTGTAAAAGAACTAGGTTTGCTTCTGAGCCTGTAAAAGAAGTGGGTTGCTTCTTACTCGGAAAGAGAAGAAGACCTGGTGGGGTATCCAGGGTGTGTTTGTCCATTGGGGGACTGTACCCTAGTTAGTGAAATCCTGAGTTGTTGCTCAGGGACTGGACGTAAGACTCCTGTGAAGAGGAGGTCCGAACCAGGATAATTCCTTGTGTTTTGTGTGTTTGCTTGTCTTTGCTTTCATTTCTTTACTAACACTAACAGCCAGTGAAGTGTGTTTGTGCAAATGTTTCTGTGAACAGGTTTTAAGTTGATCGAAACTTTTAAAGTCCCATTCACCCCCCTCTAGGCTTGCTAGCTGGGCAAAAAGTGGTATCAGAGCAAGTCTCTTCAACAAAGAAGAAGATCCATGATCTGAGGAGTAAAGATCTATGGCAGCCCAAGGTCACTACGAAGGTCAATCAATCAACGACCTCCACTGTTTGATGGTGAAGACAACAATACTGGAAGACAAGAATGGAGTTCTTACTTCAAGGTCTCGACTATGAGCTATGGTCCATTATAGAAAAGGGAGGTCTAATAGTCATCAACAATAGAGAAAATGGACAGACGACGACAAAACGAAGACATCTCTGAACTGCAGAGCAAGAGTATTCTTATTGTGCGCTAAGAAGAAGGAGTTCAACAGGATCTCAGCATGCATCTGCAAAGGAAATGTGGAAAAAGCTTAGAGTCACCTATGAGGAATTGATAAAGTCAAGGAGACAAGGATAGATATCCTTGTAGCCCAATATGAGAGATTCCAAAGCAACCAGGTGAAACAATCACACAAATGTTTAGCAGATTCACTGATATCACCAATGGTTTGGCAGGCCTGGAAAGAACTATGATGCGGGAGACATGGTAGGAAAATACTTCGATCTTACCTGTGGCTGGACTCCTAAGGTAATGCCGTGGAAGAAGCAATAAACCTGAAACAGATGTCCCTCGATAAAACTTATTAGTCACTCATGGCCCATGAAATCAACATGGAGAGGCTAGGAGAGTCCTCTAGCAAACAGAAGCACACAAATGCCCTCAAAGCAATAGAAGGCAGCTCTGAGGAACATCAGAAGACGGAGCCAACAGTGAAGAGAATGAAGAAGTAATGTTGTCTAGAGACTACAACACATCCTGGCTAAGAAAAAGAAGTACCAGTCAGAGGAGATACTCAGAGAGACAAAGGTTTTATAAAAGCAGAAGAAGAGATGTCAAGAAAAATGAACCAATCTGCTACTAGTGCAACAAACCAGGACACATCAGAACAGATTGTCCGAAGCTCAAGAAACCTGAGCTCAGGAAGAAGGAGAGCAACAGAAGACCCAGGAGGCTTAAGAAGAAAGCCATGGCAACAGCCTGGGATAACTGCAGCGACTCAGACAGTGAGTCAAACTGAAGCAGTGAAGAAGAAGTCAACCAGGCCATCATGGCAAATATAGAAGAAAATGTAACTTCTGACTCATCTTTCGATTCTTGCAATGATTCAGATTCTAATAGTCTAGAGGAAGCTTTTAATGAACTTTGTGAGAAATATAAAGAAGTATGCAAGTTATTAAAAATCAGCAAGAAAAATCTTGCATGTTTTGAAAACACTAACTCTGATTTAAATCAGAAAATGAACAACTAGAGAAGCAGGTTAATGAACTTAAAATAAGAAATGAATTATTATGTAACGATCTAAAAGATAAAAATAAATAGATAATTAAACTAGAAAACAAGAAAGCTCAAACGAATTGAAAACAGAAATTTAAACACTAACAGAATAAAATGAAAAATATAGTTCATTAGAAAAATTCACCAATGGTAAAAACTCCTTAATAATAAAAGGTGCTAGATGGTCAGGTAAAGGAAACATGGATTAGGGTACACTCCTCCTGATGAGGAAGAAATAAAATACCCAGAAATATATCCTACACCTAAGTTCACACCAGAACAAGATACAGAATATAAATCAAATTTCCAAATATTCCATATGAAAAAATAACTAGAACAACATGTTGTAGTCACTGCAACAAGCTAGGACACAATAAATTAACATGTCCAACTAAATATAAGAAATGGATAATCAAAAGGAAAATTGATGATACTAACCAACCAGGACCCAACAGAAATTGGGTACCTAAAACTTGATGTTTGCATTTCAGGAAAACCCTCGGGCATCCAAGTGGTACTTGGATAGTGGATGCTCAAGGCACATGTCAGGGAATAGGAAGCTATTTTCTTACCTCGTGGCTGAAGAAGGAACAGTTACATATGGTGACAATGGAAAAGGAACCGTGATAGGCAGTGGATCAGTGTACAGCAAAGGCAAAACAGTCATTGAATATGTGTTGTGTGTCAAAGGTCTAAAGCACAACCTCATCAGCATCAGTCAATTGTGCGACAAAGGTCACCAAATCAAGTTCCAAGAATCAAAATGCAGCATCATAAAGGATGGAACAGTTATTTTTTAAGCAAATAGAGAGAAAAATCTGTACGTACTCTATCTTGAAGAACTCAAAGAACAGGACGTCTGTTTAAACCGCCAACAAGGAGCAGTCAACTGAACTGTGGCACAGAAGATTGGGTCACTACAGTCTGGATGGCATGAGGAAGCTATTCAAGAGAAGCATAGTAGAAGGCCTACCCAAAATAAGTACAAAATTAAATGGTGTATGTGGGCCATGTGCAAAAGGGAAGCATACCAAGTCTTCCTTCAAGTCAAAATCTGTGGTAACAACCTCTAAACCCTTAGAACTTTTGCATATGGATTTATTTGGGCCAATGAGGACCACAAGTCTTGGAGGTAAGAATTTTGGATTTGTAATAGTAGATGATTACTCCAGATTCACGTGGGTATCCTTCTTGGAGCATAAGGATGATACATTTGACAGTTTTGTAAGCTTTAGCAAGAAGGTACAGAAAGATGAAAAGTTCAACATTGTTGGAATCTGGTCAGATCATGGAGGAGAATTCCAGAATGAGAAATTTGCCAATTCTATGATGACCAAGGGATAGAGCACAATTTCTCAGCACTAAGGACACCACAGTAGAATGGAGTTGCTGAGAGAAAGTGTAAGGCCCTCGAATTTTGTTGCATTATTGTATTGCATGTATATAATTCATGTGGTGTATGTATGTATGTAAATATCTACGTAAGTACTAGTTAGTATACTACTGTGTGCATGTGTATAAGTTAGTTGTAAATAATGTATGAATGGTATGATGCTAGTGTGTACATGATAATACATACATATGGCATGAGTATAAATGTGAATTGTGCATGGTTTCTGCATGTTTTAGGGTTTTGGCCGAAGGCCAGATTGGCGTCAACATCAACAGACGTCGATGTGGTGTCGGCATCAACCATATGGACGCCAGCACTAAGTCTATCGTCCAACGATGTGGACGTCAACTTCTCTGACCTGCATGCATTGCAGAGCCAGAAATTCCAGAAGCAAGCCACCCCAACCATTGGGGAGCTGTCCCCAAGGTCTGAAGGGCCATCTTGTCACCCCTGCGTGATAGGAGAACCCCTCCCCTATATCCAGAGCCATTTCCTTCTGCAACTCACACCCTTCTCTTTGCCCTTTGCAAGAGAGGAAGAAGAGAAAAAGAGAAAACCCTATTTTCGGACTGTGAGCAACCCTCACATTTGCAACCCAAAATCTGAAGTTCTGAAGCTTGATCCGGCCACCTGCTCCTTCAAGGAGCTACTGGATCATCGAGGAAGGCATCCCCGACCTCGGATTGCTCTGGAGCATGCTCAAGAACCCGAGGAAGGCCATCTTGGAGGCTGGTTAGGAGCTTCTTGGGACAACCCAAGAAGAGCTTCACCAAGCCCTAGATCCATTTGAAGTATTTTTCAGAGGCAAGTACCCTACCCATACGTCCCTTCATGTGTCTTGGATGGTTTTACCATTTTTATTTTTTTTTCCCTCGTGTCCTAGATCCCCCAATTCACCCTATCTTGGAGCTCGGGTTGTGTTCTGTACAGACCTGAACTAACGACAACATCTGTTGTCGTTAAGATCTTTCTTAGCATCCAGCGATTGTGCCGTTAACATTGTTTAGCGGCCATAGCTTGCCGTTAAGATCATCTGAGTAGAACAGCAAGCTGTTCTTGCCCTTCTATATGATTATTTTCGATATGTTTCACGATGAGGATATAATGTAATCTCTTATATGCTATGTATACTAGCTAATGTGATGGATGGGAATGTGAATGTACATTTATTGGTGGATGGTAAAGCTTATTTATATAATTAAAAGCATGTGGAATACGTTCATGTGTATTTCTCACCATTATCCTGATAATCCGTGGTAAAATCATGTTGTCCTAATTTTGTTAGACCACGCTTGTACACCCTGTCTAGGCTCTGAGTTTTCTGGAATTTTCCATGCTTGTATGATTTATTATCAAATTTTTTGTTTTGGGAAAAGAAATCATGCTAGGTCACGATAAATCTTCCGTAAATTGTGTATTACCCAAACAATTCAGGAAATTCTTGTGGTATGTGCATATTAATTCAGGGTTATGGTCTGTTAAAACTGAATTTCTATGTTATACATCATGATAAATAGAATTTTGAATAATGCGGGTTGATGTTAAATTTTTCTGCAACTGTATTTTAGATCAGAAAAATGTGAAAATTTTCATGTGGGTCTTAAACCCGAAATTAGCCTGGTTTTAAAATTTTAGTTAATTTGGACCAGTATATGATGTAGTATGAATTTTCCCATGTAAAAATATGAAACTAATGCATACCGTTGTAAAATGATTTGATTTTGTATATAGCAACCTGATTAGTGAAATGTCCTGAGTACTAAATTTCTGTAATTGTAGTGCCATGTTAGGAAAACGAGAAGTGTGCATGTGAATGAGAAAGTGAAGGAAATGAGAGTGACATATGTAAACATCGTGTTAAAATCGGTAAAATGTGTAATGTGTAATTTGTGCCAAATGTGACACTGCTTCCGTAGAGGCAGTGGAACCGTATCAGGGAAAAGTCCCCCTGAGAAGGTTCAAAGTGTTGTGACCCTAAGGGCATTAGGGGAAATCCTGGAGGTGGACAAGTACCACTGGTTAGGGTGGAGACTTATTCTCCCGTCTGCACAGTCCAAGAGTCGCCATTGTATTGCCAGATGGCATCTATGTGATGTGATGTGTTGTGTCCTTCTTTGGTGGTTTGGACTATGTGTCACGACACTAAATGTGAATGTGTAAATGTGTATGTGTTCATGTGAAAATGTGAATGTGAACATGTGTAAAAGTGCATGTGTTTAGTGTGAAATATGCGAACTTGAAATTGTGTAAAAATGTGAAACCAAAATGTGAGGATGTGAGTTAGTAATCCATGTTATGACAATCTGAAATCATGCTTAAATAGTAGCTTTACCATGTTATGATCATGTTTATGTATGCAAAATGCCTAGAATCCATGCTAGGGATAATTGTTAAGAATTTACAACCACTTCCATGCTTGGTTGTTCACATGATGTGATTTATCGTTGATTGTAGCTCTCATGTGTTAGATTATAGTTGCTAAAGCATGTAAACCAGCAAGCCTAAAGCATGTAAAAATGTTTTCTTATATGCGTAGGAATGTGTAGATTCCATGTTAGGTAGGTTCCTTTCATGCATGTTTGAAACTCATGTTAATGGCTTTCATGTCTTAGTTGGTTGAAGATAGAGTTTTATGTGAGAAGTGAATAGAAAGCATGTGATAGGTGATTCTATTTTTAGCAAATATGAAAGCATAGTCCATGTGTTTAAATTGTAGATTCACCATGATAGGTTGAAAATTTATGTCGAGCATTCTACATGTTGTGTCTTGTGAACGTGTATGTAGAACCTACTATGAATGTGCATGTACGGTATGTGTAGAAGTACTTGCTGAGTCTTTTAGACTCACTACTTGCTTCGGCGTACATGTGTAGTTGGTGACGAGACACTTGCGGAGGAGACGTTGGAGACCGACTCCGAGCGTGGAGATTAGAGTGTTGGTGTACTTGTGGCATTTTGTGATTTTCATAGTATGTAATTTGAACATTGTGCTAGCATTATCATGGAAGAATGTATAAGTATGGACATCTATGTATTTGATTTTCAGCAAATTTAATTATGCCGACTTTTTAGTTCTTAACTGTTATTGAATCATGTATGTTAAATGTGGATGATGAATGAAATGAAGACAGTGGTTCTTTTACTTCCGCTACTCTGTTCTTATATTCACGTGTATCTCAGCTGAATATTATCGTTGGATATATGTCCCACTGTGGCAACGTTCACTATATCGATGTGGGTTGGTATAACCGTACCGATATAATGAGGGTCGCTACAGAGATTGGTATCACAGAAACCGGTTGAGATTGCACATGAATATACATAAGTCATCATCTTCATTACATGCTAAGTCTGCATAGGAATGTCCACATGTGTAGAAATCACTAATAACAAGTGGAAAATAGATAATAAAATGGTTAGAAAACTTAGTAACCTAGAGCTAAGGTGGCTGAAATTTATTACAGCCATGGCTTCGAGAGGTAGGCGTGGCGGAGCGCCGGCTCGTGAGGACGAGCCGAGACGTGACGAGCGGGCGGAGCAACAGGCCCCGCACCGCAAGGTCCTGTACTTCCCCACCGCCGCCTGTGGATTATGGAGTATTCATGCAAGGTCTGGTGCAAGCCATGCAGACGCAGGCTCATACTCAGTAGCACTCCAGGCACAGTTGAAGGCTCATGTTAGACTAATAAAATGAATTATTATCTGTTTTATTTGATTGTGCGATATGTTTGATTGTGTATTGTTTGCTTTGTACTGTAGCAGCTCAAGTACCAGTTCAGGACCATGGTGGACCTTCTACCATAGAGAGATTCAAGAGGATGCTGCCACCCTCTTTTAAGGGGGAAGCGATCCGTTGTTAGCTGAAAGCTGGATGAGGGAGATAGAAAAGATCTTCCGAGCCATCAGGTGTGCAGATGAGGACAAGGTCACTTAGCCACCTACATGCTACAGGTATGTTTTAATTTTGTATGATTGTATGTTGTTAGTTAGAACTGTTAGTTGGAGCTCATGAAGATGCATTGCAGGAAAGAGCTGATGTATGGTGGTCTTCACTACTGCGTACCCGGTTTGAGGACGGAGCTATCGATGTTGCTTGGGACGAGTTCGTGAGGCTCTTTCGGGCCAGTTCGTCCCCGAGCATGTGCAAGATCGGATGGAGCAGGAGTTCCTCTCTTTGGCTCAAGGCTCCATGACCGTGCTGGAATATGAGGCAAGATTTTCTGAACTTTCTAAGTATGCATCTCATATCGTGGCAGATGAGCGCAGAAAAACAAAGAAGTTTGTCATGGGACTCAAGCCATCACTGTGGACGAGACTTGTGGCGTTCAACCATCGGACTTTGGACGAGGCCCTCAGCGCTACTTGTAGGAAAGAGGAGAAATGGAGCAATACCTGAAGAAAAGAAAGCATCGCAGAAGAGGCCAGCAGCGACTTTCCAGCGGCAAGACAAAAGAAAGCAACGTACCAGACCCAGCAGATCAGTGACAGCCGGCAGTTCTCAGGTACCCTCTGTACGTCCCCTGGTGTGAAGAAAGAGTGTCCCCATTGCGGAAGACACACAGTGGTACCGAGTGTTGGTTGGTAGCAGGTAGATGCTTGAAGTGCGGGAGTAGCGACCACAAGATCAAGATTGCCCAAGACTTCAGCAGGGAGTCCAGCGCGGAGCGCCAGCCCCAGCAGTAGCGGCAGCAGCGCCAGCTGCAGAAGACCAGGAAGGCTCGAGCCCCAGCTCGAGTGTTTGCTTTAGCGTGCGAGGACGCCGAGCAGGCGGAGCATGTCACCGAAGGTACGGTTTTGCTTTTAGGTGTGCACGCTCGGGTTTTGTTTGATACGAGTGCTACTCACTGGTTCATTTCTGAGCGTTTCGCTAGGCAGCTAGCCCTAGAGTCAGGTGTAGAGTCTGAGGATCTAGAGGTCCCTTTGTCTGTGCACACCCCTGCGGGTACGGTATCGACTAGGAAGTGTATTCCGTCGTTACCTGTGTGCATTGAGGATAGTCCTAGATGGGTGTTTCTTCTTGCTAAAGATGAAGGACTATGATGCTATTCTTGGTCTCGACTGGCTAGAGGAGCACTATGCGTTAGTGGATTGTCGTCGGAAGAGGATTGTTTTCCGCATTCCTGGTGAGGACGAGTTCTCTCATCCCTTGCCAAGGAACGTGGCGGGAAAGATGGTCATCTCTGCCATGAAGGCGATGCGCATGGTGAACAAGGGTTGTGACGCTTTTCTCGCCAGCGTGGTGTTAGTGCCAGAGGCTGATGAGTCACCTACCCTTGCAGAGATTGAGGTAGTGTAGGATTTTCCAGACGTATTTCCTGATGATTTGTCTGGTTTGCCACCGGATAGAGAGATAGAGTTTACCATAGAGCTGCTTCCGGGCACCTCTCCTATCTCGAAGGCTCCATATCGGATGGCACCTGCGGAGTTAGCTGAGTTGAGGAGGCAGTTGCAAGAGTTGCTAGATAAGGGATTTATTCGCCCTAGTGTTTCCCCTTGGGGCGCACCTGTATTATTCGTCAAGAAGAAAGACGGGTCACTTAGGTTATGCATTGACTACAGAAAGCTGAACCAAGTGACTGTAAAGAACAGGTATCTCTTACCTCGTATTGATGATCTATTTGACCAGTTACGAGATGCATCAGTCTTTTCTAAGATTGATTTGCGATCTGGTTATCATCAGTTGAGGATTAGTGTTGATGTGTCCAAGACGGTGTTTAGAACCCGTTATGGACATTATGAGTTTTTGGTTCTCTTCCTTTTGGATTGACCAATGCCCCTGCAGCGTTCATGGATCTCATGAACAGGGTGTTTAGGCCTTATTAGATAGCTTTGTCGTAGTGTTTTGATGATGTGTTGGTCTACTCTCCGGACGAGGCCACACACCGTCAGCATTTGAGGGTAGTGTTAGAGGTTCTTCGTGAGCACAAGCTGTATGCTAAATTTAGCAAGTGCGATTTCTGGTTGCGCGAGGTTCATTTCCTCGGGCATGTTATCTCCGGTGCTGGTGTAGCAGTTGATCCAGCAAAGGTCCAGGAAGTTATGATTGGGAGATTCCCCAGACCCCTTCGGAGATTCGTAGTTTTCTTGGTTTAGCTGGTTACTATCGGCGATTCATTGAGGGATTTTCATCCATCGCCGCCCCTTTGACTCAGCTCACCAGAAAGGGGTGAAGTTTGTTTGGTCCGAGAAGTGTGAGAGTAGTTTTCAATTGTTGAAGACTAAGCTCACGTCGGCTCCGGTGTTAGTCTTACCGAGCAGTGTAGAGGGTTTTGCTATCTACATGGATGCGTCTCGGATTGGTTTAGGCTGTGCACATGCAGCAAGAAAGGGTATGGCTTATGCTTCTCGTCAGTTGAAGGAGCATGAGAAGAACTATCTAACTCATGACTTGGAGCTCGCAGCAGTGGTTCATGCACTAAAGATCTGGAGGCACTATCTTTATGGTGTCAGATTTGAGGTGTTTACTGACCACAAGAGCTTGAAGTATCTTTTCTCCCAAAAGGAATTAAACTGAGACAGAGGAGATGGATTGAGTTCTTGAAGGACTATGACTTCGACCTTCAGTATCACCCTGGAAGGCGAATGTCGTGGCAGATGCTCTGAGTAGAAGGAGGCCATCTCTCCAGCAGGATTGGAAGATGTTGGAAGATGCGGCTTGCGCGTTGACTGAGTTAGAGCCATCGCTATGCCAGGCTTTTGTAGCTTAGTTATCTCTTAGGTCCTCGGTTTTGGATGAGGTGATCGAGCAACAGGAAGCCGACCCTAGACTCTTAGAGTTAGTGGGCAAGGCAGGCATTGCTTGTGATGAGGATGGTGTGATTAGATTTCAGCACCGTGTTTGCGTTCCTGATTTAGTAGATGTCTATGAGCATGTGTTAGCGGAGGCTCATAGATCGCGATTCTCTATTCATCTGGGTAACACTAAGATGTATCAAGATCTAAAGAGATCATTTGGGTGGTCCGACATGAAGAAGGATGTTGCGGATTATGTGTCTAGATGTCTAGTATGTCAGCAAGTGAAAGCCGAGCGGCAGCGACCATGTGGCCTCATGCAGAGGATGGACATCCCAGTGTGGAAGTGGAAGCTGTCACTATGGACTTTGTTTTGGGTTTGCCTCGATCTAGAAGGGGCAATGACTCGATTTGGGTAGTTGTAGATAGATTCTCGAAGACTGCTCATTTCTTGCCCATGAAGAAGAAGCAGTCAGTAGAGAGTTTAGCTAGACTGTATGTTAGTGGTATCATTAGATTGCATGGTGTGCCGAAGGATCATTTCGGATCGAGATCCGAGATTCACTTCGAGGCTGTGGAAGGGTCTTCAAGATGCTCTAGGATCGGAGCTGAAGCTCAGTTCGGCGTTTCATCCCCAGACCGATGGACAGTCCGAGCGGACTATCCATGCTCGAGGATATGTTGAGAGCGTGTGTCTTGGATTGGAAGGATGATTGGGAGCGTCATTTACCTCTTGTGGAGTTCGCATACAACAACAGCTTTCATGCGAGTATTGGTATGGCTCCATTCGAGGCGTTGTATGGTCGGCCCTGCAGATCTCCGTTATGTTGGGAGGAGACTGTGATAGGCAGTTGATCGACCGGAGTTAGTTAAGGAAACTTTGGATAAGACCCAGCTGATCAGAAAGAGGCTTTTTGCGGCACAGGATAGGCAGAAGAGTTATGCCGACAACAGGACGAAGGATCTTGAGTTCGAGGTTGGTGATCATGTCTTCTTGAAGATATCGCCTACTCGAGGAGTCGTCAGATTTGGCAGGCATAGTAAGTTGAGCCCTAGGTTCATTGGCCCATTGAGATTCTCAGACGTTTGGGCAGCGTGGCATATGAGCTAGCCTTACCCCCAGCGTTGGCTAGTGTTCATCCCGTTTTCCACGTTTCGATGCTCAGGAAGTATGTCCGAGATCCGTCTCATGTGATTAGTCATGAGCCAGTGGAGATTCAGCCAGATCTTTCGTATGTCGAGCAACCAGTAGCTATTCTTGACCGGAAGGTTCAGCATCTCCGAAACAGAGTATTGCATCAGTGAAAGTTCTCTGGCGGAACTTCTCGCGAGAGGAGGCTACTTGGGAGCTTGAGGATGCAATGAAGAAGAAATATCCCTTTTGTTTGAGTAGTGTCGTTCTAACTTCGAGGACGAAGTTTCTTTAAGGGGGAGAGGGTGTAAGGCCCTCAAATTTTGTTACATTATTGTATTGCATGTATATAATTCATGTGGTGTATGTACGTATGTAAATATCTACGTAAGTACTAGTTAGTATATACTACTGTGTGCATGTGTATAAGTTAGTTGTAAATAATGTATGAATGGTATGATGCTAGTGTGTACATGATAATACATACATATGGCATGAGTATAGGTGTGAATTGTGCATGGTTCTGCATGTTTTAGGGTTCTGGCCGAAGGCCAGATTGGCGTCAACATCAACAGACGTCGATGTGGTGTCGGCGTCAACCATATGGACGCCAGCACTAAGTCTAGCGTCCAGCGATGTAGACGTCAACTTCTCTGACCTGCATGGGTTGCAGAGCCAGAAATTCCGGAAGCAAGCCACCCCAACCATTGGGGAGCTGTCCCCAATGGTCTGAAGGGCCATCTTGTCACCCCTGCATGATAGGAGAACCCCTCCCCTATATCCAGAGCCATTTCTGCAACTCACACCTTCTCTTTGCCCTTTGCAAGAGAGGAAGAAGAGAGAAAAGAGAAAACCCTATTTTCGGACTGTGAGCACCCTCACCTTTGCACCCAAATCTGAAGTTCTGAAGCTTGATCCGGCCACCTGCTGCTTCAAGGAGCTTGCTGATCATCGAGGAAGGCATCCCCGACCTCGGATTGCTCTGGAGCTTGCTCAAGAACCCGGAGGAAGGCCATCTTGGAGGCTAGTTAGGAGCTTCTTGGGACAGCCCAAGGAGAGCTTCAAACCGAGCCCTAGATCCGTTTGAAGTATTTTTCAGAGGCAAGTACCCTACCATAACCTCCTTGTATGTGTGTAGGATGGTTTTACCATTTTTATGTATTTTCCCTCGTGTCCTAGATCCCCCAATTCACCCTATCTTGGAGCTCGTCTGTGTGTTCTGTACAGACCTGAACTTAACGACAACATCTGTTGTCGTTAAGATCTTTCTTAGCGTCCAGCGATTGTGCCATTAACATTGTTTAGCGGCCATAGCTTGCCGTTGATCATCTGAGAAGAACAACAAGCTGTTCTGCCCTTCGTATGATTATTTTCGATATGTTTCACGATGAGGATATAATGTAATCTCTTATATGCTATGTATACTAGCTAATAGATGGATGGGAATGTGAATGTAATTTATTTGTGTGGTGGTAGAGCTTATTTACATAATAAAAGCATGTGGAATAACGTTCATGTGTATGTTCTCACCATTATCCTGATAATCCGTGGTAAAATCATGTTGTCCTAATTTTGTTAGACACGCTTGTACAACCCTGTCTAGGCTCTGAGTTTTCTGGAATTTTCCATGCTTGTATGATTTATCAAATTTTCTGTTTTGGGAAATAGAAATCATGCGTAGGTCACGATAAATCTTCCGTAAATTGTGTATTGCCCAAATAAATTTGGGAAAATTCTTGTGGTATTGTGCATATTAAGTTCAGGGTTATGGTCTGTTAAAACTGAATTTCTATGTTATACATCATGATAAATCGAATTTTGAATAATGCGGGGTTGATGTTAAATTTTCTGCAACTGTATTTTAGATGAAAAAATGTGAAAATTTTCATTTGGGGTCTTAAACCCGAAATTAGCCTGTGGTTAAAATTTCAGATCATTTGAACCAGTATATGATGCAATATGAATTTTCCCATGTAAAAATGTGAAACTAATGCTTGCCGTTGTAAAATGATTTGATTTTGTATATAGCACCTGATTAGTGAAATGTCCTGAGTACTAAATTTCGGTAATTGTAGTGCCATGTTAGGAAACAGAGAAGTGTGCATTTGAATGAGAAGTGAAGAAATGAGAGTGACATGTGTAAACATACGTGTTAAAATCGGTAAAATGTGTGTAATGTGTAATTTGTGCCAAATGTGACACTACTTCCGTAGAGGGCAGTGGAACCGTATCAGGGAAAGCCCCCCTGAGAAGGTTCAAAGTGTTGTGACCCTAAGGGCATTAGGGAGAAATCCTGGAGGTGGACAAGTACCACTGGTTAGGGTGGAGACTTTTCCCCGTCTGCGCAGTCCAAGAGTCGCCATTGTATTGCCTAGATGGCGTCTATGTGATGTGATGTGTTGTGTCCTTCTTTGGTGGTTTGGACTATGTGTCACGGCACTAAATGTGAATGTGTAAATGTGTATGTGTTCATGTGAAAAATGTGAATGTGAACAATGTGTAAAAGTGCATGTGTAAAGTGGTGAAATATGCGAACTTAAATTGTGTAAAAATGTGAAACCAAAATGTGAGGATGTGAGTTAGTAACCATGTTATGACAATCTGAAATCATGCTTAAATAGTAGCTTTACCATGTTATGATCATGTTTATGTATGCAAAATGCCTAGAATCCATGCTAGGTATTGTTAAGAATATACAAACCCACTTCCATACTTGGTTGTTCACATGATGTGATTTAATCGTTGATTGTAGCTCTCATGTGTTAGATTAAGTTGCTAAGCATGTAAAACCAGCAAGCCTAAAGCATGTAAAAATGTTTTCTTATATGCGTAGGAATGTGTAGATTCCATGTTAGGTAGGTTTCCTTTCATGCATGTTTGAAATTCATGTTAATGGCTTTCATGTCTTAGTTGGTTGAAGATAGAGTTTTATGTGAGAAGTGAATAGAAAGCATGTGATAGGTGATTCTATTTTAGCAAATATGAAAGCATAGTCCATGTGTTTAAATGTAGATTCACCATGATAGGTTGAAAATTTAATGTCAAGCATGCTACATGTTGTGTCTTGTGAATGTGTATGTAGAACCTACTATGATTTGTGCATGTACGGTATGTGTAGAAGTACTTGCTGAGTCTTTTAGACTCACTACTTGCTTCGGCGTACAGGTGTAGTTGGTGACGAGACACTTGCGGAGGATACGTTGGAGACCGACTCCGAGCGTGGAGATTAGAGTGTTGGTGTACTTGTGGCATTTTGTGATTTTCATAGTATGTAATTTGAACATTGTACTAGCATTATCATGGAAGAATGTATAAGTATGGACATCTATGTATTTGATTTTCAGCAAATTAATTATGCTGACTTTTTAGTTCTAAACTTATTGAATCATGTATGTTATATGGATGATGAATGAAATGAAGACAGTGGTTCTTTTACTTCGACTACTCTGTTCTTATATTCACGTGTATCTCAGCAGAATGTTATCGTTGGGTATATGTCCCACTGTGGCAACGTTCACTATATCGATGTGGTGGTATAACCGTACCGATATAATGAGGTCGCTACAGAAGAACAGAACTCTATTGGATATGGCAGGACGTGCTATCATAATATAATCTGCCAAGGTACTTTTGGGCTGAAGCAGTCAACACAGCATGCTACTTATCAACAGAGTGATGATCAGGCCTATTTTGAAGAAAACAACATATGAACTGTACAAGGGAAAAACGCCAAAGATCAGTCACTTCAGGACATTCGTTTGTTCATGTTTCATCCACAACAACGGAAAGAGACATTAGTAAGTTAGATGCCAAATCAGATGAGACATCTTCTTGGGGTATGCTTCCAAACCTAAAGGTTATGAGTATTTAACAAGTGTACATTATTAATTGAGCAATCTGTGCATATTATTTTGATGAAACTAACCATTCCTTGAGAAAGGAGGAAGAATGATAATGATGATGTAGATGATTTGTCCAAGAAGTTAAAGAACACATCAATTAAGGACAGGGAGGATCCACCTCTGAAGAGCTGCAACAATGATGTTTACATGAGAACCTTCCAAAGGAATGGAGATATAAGAAAGATCACCCACTTGAAAACATCATTGGTGATCCATCTGTAGGGGTAAGAACAAGAGGTAATGTAATCCTTGATTACCTAGCTTTTTGTCTCTCAAATAGAGCCTAGGACAGTCAATGAAGCTCTTACTGATGAATCTTGGATTATGGCCATGCAGATGAACTAAATCAGTTCAAGAGAAACCATGTATGGTCCACTAGTTCCTAGACCATCAGATCATCCAGTATTGGCACCAATGGGTGTTCAAAAATAAATTGGATGAGACTGGTATAATCTTAAGGAACAAGCCAGACTGGTAGCTCAGGCTATTCTCAAGAGGAAGGCATAGATTTCGATAAAACCTATGCACCTGTAGCTAGACTTGAGGCTATTAGAATTTACTTGCATATGCATCCGCTCTGGATTAAAATTGTTTCAAATGGATGTCAAGTCTATATTTTTAAATGGTTTTATCAAGGAGGAAGTTTATGTGGAACAACCCCCGGGTTTTGATGACACAGAATTTCCTCATCATGTTTTTAAACTTCATAAGGCATTGTATGGTTTAAAGCAAGCACATAGAGCCTGGTATGAAAGGCTTAGTTCTTTTCTTTTAAACCATGGATTCAGTAGAGGTCAAGTAGATAGCACTCTATTTATAAAGTCATAGGTCAACCATATACTACTTGTTCAAATTTATGTAGATGACATAATTTTTAGATCTACTGACAAATCTCTTTGCAAGTATTTTGAAAAGTTAATGCAGGGAGAATTTGAAATGAGCATGATGGGAGAACTTAACTACTTCCTTGGATTGCAAATCAAGCAAGGAAAAGAAGGCACCCACATCTGTCAAGCTAAGTACACAAAGGAACTCTTAAAGAAGTTTGGATTTGAAAGCGTCAAGCCACTGTCAACACCAATGAGTACCTCAACAAGATTGGACAGTGATAGGAAGTAGAAGGTTGACCAAAAAGTCTACAGAGGTATGATAGGCTCATTACTTTATCTAACAGCAATAGACCTGATATTTTATTCAGTGTATGCATGTGTGCTAGGTATCAGGCAGACCCTAGAGAGTCTCATTTAATCTCTGTTAAAAGAATTTCCAGATATTTAAGTAAAACTCATGATGTAGGATTGTGGTATCCCAAATCATGCCAAATTAATCTGGTAGGATACTCTGATGTTGACTACGCTGGATGCAAGATAGATAGAAAAAGCACCTGTGGTTGTTGTCAATTTCTTGCAGGATGTCTGATCTTATGGTCCTCAAAGAAACAGAATTCAGTAGCATTGTCTACAGCTGAAGCTGAGTATGTAGCTGTTGGAAGTTGCTGCACACAACTCCTATGGATTAAGCAACACTGAGGATTATGGACTCAAGATCAAGACCATTCCTTTGCTGTGTGACAACACCAGTGCCATAATTTAATCAAGAATCCAGTACAGCATTCAAGGTCAAAGCACATTGAGGTTAGGTATCATTTTATTCGTGATCATATAGGTAATGGTAACATAGATATCTCTTTCATTGATACTCATAATCAGTTAGCAGATATCTTTACAAAGGCCTTACCTAAAGAGAGATTTACTTCTCTTAGAAGGGATTAGACATGTGTATATTGTGAAAGATTTATCTGTTTAAAACTAAAATATTAATTTTCAGAACATAAATTATTTTTTTCTCCCCAATCTTAAGCAAAAGATTGCATGCCTGCTTACATATCCTTGGGAACCCACTCATTATGAAGCCTTTATCAGTCCCAAAATCAGTTCTGGTAGAAGCTTCTATTCAGGGGGAGCATGTTGGTGTAGAGCAGCGTCTCAGGGGGAGCCAGTGAGTAATCATAAACCTATCAGTGGTAGATACACCTAGTAAGGGGGCCAATCCTTGAAAATCCATCCTTGCATCCCTTTTGTCTCCTTCACCCGTAGATCCTTTTTGTCTCACTAGACTATCTTTTGGCTTAATGACAAAAAGGGAGAACATATTTTAGCTCTGAAATACATTTCTCTTAGAACTATTTCCTCAAGCATGCTTTAATTATTTCAGATCATTTGTGCTTATTTTATTTATTAAAGTTTTATCATCACCAAAAAGGGAGATTGATGATCAGTTTATCCCCATGTAACTTAAATGTATTACATAGTTATTTGGGTGATTAACAAACTAGGTATGTTTAAATCTAACATATCTTCTATGAGATTTGAGCACAGGAAATAGAACAAGGGAAAACAACCAAATGGGTAAGTATCTTTTATTCTGCATATATTCAAGTTCATTGCTTGATATTTATCAAGTCTACATCGATTGGGTCTATAAGAATTTCATATTCATAAGATTCGTTTTAAGTATTTATCGATTTTAGTTCCATACGATTTCATAAGAACTCTATCGATTTCGATCTTACATCGACTTCTTAAGTATAACAACAATTTGTTAAGAATCGATCTCAGAATGATTCGCTAATTGGCATAACGATTTGTTAAGAAATCGATCTCAGAACGATTCGCTAAGTGGCCATAACGATTTGTTAAGAAATCGATCTCAGAACGATTCGCTAAGGCTCACAACGATTTCTTAAGAGCCACATCGATTTCTTCGTTCGCAACGATTTCTTAAGAGCCACATCGATTCTCTCGTTCGCAACGATTTCTTCAATGATCACATCGATTCGTTAAGGCTCATAACGTTTTCTTAAGAGCTACATCGATTTCTTCTGTGAGAACAACGATTTGCTCTCACAACGATTTCTTTGGAGAAAACATCGATTTGTTCTCCACATCGATTTCTTTGATGAGAACATCGATTTCTTTGTGAGAACAACGATTTGCTCTCACATCGATTTCTTCAGTAAGAACATCGATTTGTACATGGATTTCTTTATATCGTCATAACGATTTGCACATCAATTTGCCCATAATTAAACATCGATTTGAACATCGATTTGCTTATAATTGAACATCGATTTGAACATCGATTTGCTCATCAATTTGCCATGATTGAACATCAATTTGTACAACGATTTGCTTATAACTTCACAACGATTTGTACATCGATTTTTTCATAACATTACAATGATTTGTTCATCATGTTGTAACGATTTATATGTATATCAGTCTGCTCATAAGCACACAACGATTTATATGCATAAAGTCCTGCTTACACAACGATTTCATAAGTCATGCTCATAACGATTCCTAAATTATAATGACTTAATATTTTGAATAGTTTGAAAAGTCAAAATGTTTTCCCGCGTGTTTCTCTCACATCCATGTATTTATTACAACTGAACATCTCTACCATGCATGTACAAATATTTCTATCTTCATGAATGGATTAGATATATCGTTGACAAAACTAGAGATAGTCTAGCTCTCCATTGTTCAACTTGAGAGTCATGCCTTGAAAAACACATAAAATCTCTGCACGCTAAATATCTGGATACTTTCTGTTCCCAAGATATTAGCAACCCACTTTCTAGACTTGCATAATATTATTTCCTCTTTGATGTATACTCTTGACTGACAAGCATAGAGACAGTCTAGCTATCCACTCTTTGTTATTTATTGTGTGCAGGACTTTGAAAGCACCGTACACTACACCATAATGTTGTCAAAAACAAGGATATCTGGGAAGATCTTCTCCATGCTGCAATATGGTAGAAGATCTGTTGAAGCTACTCTATACAGTCTAACGTATACCATGACAACGGGCAACTCAACGATTGAATTTCAAATGAGGACTGAAGCTCCTCAGTGCCATGCAGTCTAACGTCCACCAGAGCTTAGAGACAATGGCTACTTCAACGAACAAATTTCAAGTTGAAGTTATATAAAGAAGACTGAAGCTCCAGAAAAACAACAACGCTATATGAGAAGAGAAGATACACAACGCTCCCCCTTCCTTCTGAAGATTCTTCTGCGAGCATCTGAAAGAGCAAAGCCTCACTCCTTCTTCTGTCTAGCTCTTAGCTCTCTGTGTTCAGTGTAGATCTTTGTGAGAGCCTTTAGCACTGAGAGAGATCATCCCTGTAGATCTTTTCATCCTCTCAGTCCTTGCTTCAGATCTTGTGCTGTTTACGCTTGATCTAGGGGCATCCTCTCTTGAACACATTTCTGTGTTGTTCCCTTCGTGTGAAGGAAGACCAGCTGCGGCTGGGGTTGTGACCACACTGGGGTCTGTACCAGGAGGTTGCTTCTACACCTATAAGGAATAGGTTAGCTTCTGAGCCTGTAAAAGAAGTAGTTTGCTTCTGAGCCTGTAAAAGAAGTAGGTTTGCTTCTGTGCCTGTAAAGAAGTAGGTTTGCTTCTGAGCTGTAAAAGAAGTAGGTTTGCTTATGCTCCTGTAAAAGAAGGTTTGCTTCTGAGCCTGTAAAAGAAGTGGGTTGCCTTCTTACTCGAAAGAGAAGAAGACCTGGTGGGGTATCTAGGGTGTTGTTTGTCCATAGGGGGACTAATACCCTAGTTAGTGAAATCCTGAGTTGTTGCTCAGGGACTGGACGTAGGACTCCTGTGAAGAGGAGGTCCAAACCAGGATAATTCCTTGTGTTTTGTGTGTTTTCTTGTCTTTGCTTTCATTTCTTTCCACACTAACAACCCGCGAAGTGTGTTTGTGCAAATGTTTATGTGAACAGGTTTTAAGTTTGACCGAAACTGTAACGTAGCGCATTTTTCGGATCCTTGTGGATCGTTGAGTAGTGGTAGTTCGGATCTGTGTTTATTAGTTTTGGTGTGGTGCTCATGGCCAATAGGGGTCATTGGCCTTGGTCGAGGTTTCCGCGCATTGTGTGGAGCTTAGGGGGCCGGCAGTTAGGCCTGTAGTTCCCGTGGTTCCTGGATGTGAATGCGACAGAGGTATAGGTCGCGTTCTGAACCGGTCAGTAGCGGGGGTCGCGTTCAGGTTGCCGCTGTTTGGAGTCGACGTCTGCATGCGCCACCGCGTGTCACGCACAGGCGGGGCTGCTAACGTTGGGAATGGGAAGGCGACGCCTTAGTCCGTCGCGATCAGGTCGCGACGGGAAGGTACGTCGCGATCCCAACCGCTATGCGGTTTTTAAAAAGGTTTGTCCGAACAGAGCTTTCCCAAGCTCTGCTCGACTAGGGAAGAAGCTGCTGCGGCTGTTCGGGGCGATTTGGCGTTTTGGCGAGTTTCTCGACGCGAGGACGTCGCAAGGATTGGGGAAACGTCGTGCCATGCATGGATTGCGAGTTCTTCGTGAAGGTAGGGAGATTCCACCATCTTTGATTGCGTGGATGGTATGTGATGTGTATTTGATAGGTTTAATGCTTTATGCAATAGATAGCATGCTAGTTATTCATTAAACATGAAATCAGAAATTAAATGTGGTTTGCACGAAAATCCAGATATGGTTCCCGGATTAGGGTTTTCGCCTGAGAAGCGACGGTCCCTGCTGTCGCGACCAGGTAGCGACAGGCCGACCCTCACGACAGGATTTCTTATCGCGCCATATCGTAGCGTCGCGATCAGAAGGCGGTCATGGCCTCTATCGTGATCGCAGCCGAGTGTTCTGCTATGCAAGCTTTTGGTGTTTTAGTTATCCGATTATCGACGTTTAATGTGTATGGCTTTGGTAAGAGGTGCATTGGCCTCTGTAAAGCTCTGTGAGCAGGTTGCCCACATGGTTAGTGGAGGTTTACATAATTGATGTGGTGTTTATCGTGGTTTGAGGATGTGCATGGCACATACTCCGTTGTAGTGGTGTTTCCGTGTGTGTGTGTGTGTGCATGGCACATGCACGGTTGTCGTCGAAGTTGGGCAGTGAGTTCCGCCTGCGTGAATCTAGCACTAGCTTTTTAGTATGTGATTATAGATTGGTTATGATGGTAATTAATGGAATGTAAGTGTGGTATTAAGTGGTTTATCGAGTAATGAGTTTAATGTGGCAATGGAGGTCACCTTGTGACCAATGATAAGTCAAGTGTGGTTGACTATCGGATCTATGTGTATGCTTGTGTAGGATAGCTTGTGAGTCATGGAATGACCAGGTCAAGCTAGTCCTTATTTTGTATCGTGGTTTGTAGTAAAGATTATATGAGTTTATGATGTGTTTAGTACATTGCGAGTTTGGTGGTCCCGCGCCTGTTCCAGATACCTCTGCAGTCAGGTACCCCAGGTTCTGTGTGAGCCAGGCATGTGTGTGTTTGTTGTGCTCGGGTTTGTCCCGGTACTTGTGGTACCGTCGAGGTCTGTGTCACTTGTCCTGGACACCCTCACTCCTATGTTTGAGTTGTACATCCGGCTGAGGGAAAGACGACAGTAGGGCAGCGCCCTGTGTTTGTGGGTGTGCAGTCGCTTGTACCGCGCTCATAGTTGGGGGTACGCCACCAGTATCGACACTGGTCCCCAGCTAGTCCTATTTCTAGTGCCTCACTTTAGGAGCTTAGGCCAGAGTCCCTAAAGGTGCCAGGCATGGGTCTGCAGCTGTGTGGTCTTCAGGTGTGGTGTTTGTTAGTCTCCACTGTTCTTTGGCCTGTGTGGCTGTGGAGCGGCAGTTGGACCTTACGTCCGGACTGCGACGAGAGGTACTTCTTGTGTTGGTGTTGTCCGTTGGATACTGGCGTCATGAACCAGTAGTCTGTCCCGTGTGGTGGAGTCGTGCTTTCCGGCCTCCCGTGCTTTGCTATTGCTATAGCGTGTGTTAATTGTCGTTTCACCGTTGTTGTGTGCCATGGTGTTGCACAGTTGTCGTTGTGGTTGGTGAGCGGAGACTCACTAGTTGTGGTTTGACTGGTGTGGTGTGCCCTAGTGGTGGCACAATTGTTTTGTGTTTCAGTGGTGGTACTCGTGGTGGTAGGTACCTGTACTCTTTGTGGGTAACTGGTTTCTTATAGTACGCTGAGTACTAGCCCTTTTCAGGTGTGAGGTGGAGGTCATGCGGTGAGATCTTCCACTTTGTGTTTTTTTACCCTTCCTTGGGTAAGTTTCCGAATGGTTTAGTGTGCGATGGATTGGCATCGTGGTAGCCATCCTATTACTTAAGTGTGACATTCGATACATCGTGATTTAAGAGTATAAAGGATTGGCTCATGGTTAGCATCATGTTACCCATGTGTTGAAGCTTGCCAGTGAGCTAGTAGCTTAGGTATTGCTATACCTGTGTGGCTTACAGCTTAGGCGCCAGTTGTTGAGGTGTGTGCCTGTGAGGCTGTGGCCTAGGCTTTTTAGTTATTGAGTGGACTAAGGTGCTGTTGTCTCTTTATCTTTCCGAGATTTGCAGCAACTGAGTTAATTATGTTTATATTGTTAATGATGCTTTATTGTGAACATGAAATGGTTTGGCTTCCGTGTTGCCAGTGAGACCGTTGGGGTTGAGGTCCTTCCGTACTGTGTGTTGTTTTGGTGGTCCCCTACTGAGCCAGTGACTTTGTTGAGCTCACTCCCTTACGTTCTTTTTAGGGTTTACAGTTGGGGTGGCTTGTGGAGGTGTTGTGTCAGACTGTACCACCAGCAGTAGTGTTAGTACAGTTATGTGAGCTTGTGCTCCCTTGGGTATGCCCAGGTAGTTGTACTCTTCTTAATTTGGGCATGTAATAATGCAATGGGACATTGTAATTGTATATGCAGATATGAGCACATATCCTTTCTTGTGTCTTACTGTTGTGTTTGTCTTTATATTCTTCCTGGACACGGGTACGAGCTATCCCTTGCGAGACTTCGGTCCATTCGCGGGAGACGGATCTGGATATGGACCCTTATTGGGTATAAATACCCAGGCGCGTTACAGTTGGTATCATAGCAATGGTCCAGTTAGAATATGAAAAGACATTAAGATTACAATGTCCCAATCACTGTTTAATGTCTACTGCTGTAGTAAGTCTGTGGTTTCTTGTGCCTTTTAGTACATTTTCATATGAGTTTTGTATATGAATTGTGCGTATAATTGGTCAAGTAGTAGCTGTGGGTAATGGTAGAGAAAAGGTATGGTTGTGATGTATGTGAGTGGTTATTGGGTGTTAGTTGGGTTAGGTATAGTTGATTAAGTTTTATGTTATAGAAATTGAAAGAAATGGTGAATTTAGCTATGAAATTCAGTAAAAAATGTTTTAATGAGGATCAGAGTTGATAGAGAAGGTATAAAGTAGTAATGTGATGGACTAATAGAGGGCATTGTATCATAATGAGAATAGGGCTTTGTGATTAGAACTGTTAAATGGGTGAATTGTGGTTGAAAATTGTAGTAAGATAGTCATTGTGTTTGAGATTTATGTTAATAAAGTGTTAAGAAGTTGCTTGATAATAATATGATTAATGGCTGTTAGGTTTGAATGATTAAGTGAGGTAATCTAGCTTGAGATGAGAGGCTGGTAAGCAAGGAGCAGTGATCAAGATGAATTCTTAAGTGTGATTTGTGATTAGAAATTATTGCAGTATGAATTTAAGGGTAGTATTGATATAAATATAAGGATAATGAAAGTTTGATATAGAAACTCATGTAAGTGGATGTAAAGGTGCCGATTGTTTAAAAAGAGAATAAAAGAGCAGTGGGAATCGATTTTTTTCCGAGAATTTTATAAGAAAGATGGTTTGTTAATAAAAGGCAGTGGATAAAGATTTCGCAGAAAGATTTGTATAAGGTTGTTGCAGTGTTAAAGATAAGAATAGTGGTGCCAGCATTTGTTATAGATGTGCGGAAGCAGAGAAGGGAAGTTGGTGTCAGAGGCAAATGAAGTTAAAGCTAATAATTAAAGTAGTTGAACTATGTAAGATAGAATAGACAAGGTTAAGTCTATTGAAAGTAATGGGGAATATAAAGTGGATTATGAATGGATATTTGTGATGAGTTGTAACAGTGAAAATATTTATATTGGTGGTAAATTAGTAATGTAGAATAAAGACATTAAGTAGAATAAATCATGATGTTTTAAAGAAATAATTTTAGTTTATAGTTATGGTGGAAAGTAAGAAGGATTGTAGCATAAATGGCACCTGAAATCTTGTCAGCTAGCAGACTAGTTAAGAGAAATATTTTGCAGAAATGTTGTTATGTTATTGATAGTAAAGATAAAGTTTAGTATTAAAGATCAAGTGGGGAAAAAGAATGTGATAAATTATAGAATAGTGATAATTAAATGATTCAAGAAATGTGCAATAAGAATTTGCGTAATAATATGCAGTAAGGTGATTTGGATGAATAAATGAATTTGTTATAAGAATATTTCTAGAATTTGAAGTGAAGCTATATAAATCAGTTAAGGAGTAGTGTGCAGATTAAGGCATAGAGAAAGGAAGCAGGAAAGGTGAGGAGCAGTATAATCAATTTAATGGTAAGGAAATTTTGAGATTTCATGTTAGATAGTTGAGCAAGCCTTGAATAAAGGTAAATGTGAATTTTCAGGTATGTGTAGCAATGAGAATGGAAGATGTGAAAAGTTATGAATTAAATTTGTTAAATTGATTAGAGAATATTGTTTGAAGCAAGGAAAATATATAAAGGGAAAAGTATATCAATAGAAATATGTCAAGATTCAAAATTTAGTGTGAAGCAATTGAGGCAGCGGATAGAATATGAATGGAGTCAATTAAGTGGTATTAATATATGATAAAAGAAATATAAAGTTAGTTGGAAAGTATAATTTGAAGCGAGATAAGTTATTAATGGATTAAGGGAATCCAGAGTTCATGAAATATCTGGTAAAAGGTTCAGTATGATCAGAGTAGCGCAGCGGAAGCATAGAAGATTTAATATTCATATGTTATCTGAAGTTTAAGTAATTAAAAGAGAATATAAAGATTTATGCTTAATTAAGCCAAGTGATGATTAGTGGTGATAAGTAAATAGAGGAATAATATCTGGAAATTTGAAAATTTAAACAATGTAAAGTGGAAGGATTTAAGCAAGAAATGGCCCAGGAAGAAAGGTTGCAAATACAACTAGAAAAGATAGGAATAGGTTGAGTCTAAGGAGATAAAGCGCTAATAGCAAAGTAGAATCGTTTGAAATTGAAAGGTAAGGAATGGTAGAATGGATCCATAAAATAAAGTAGTGGCGGAATAAATTAAAAAGAAAGGGAAGGCAGAGCAAGTATGAGAATGAGTAAATGGTTTGGAAAAAAAGATGCAGAGGAAGCTCTGCATATGGCTTTGTTCCTTTTTCGGTGATAATGTGGTTTATTGTCGCTTGTTTTGAATGTCGAGGACGACATTCCTTTTTAGTTGATAGTAATGTAACAAAGCGCGTTTTTTGGATCCCTGTGGATCGTTGAGTAGTGGTAGTTCGGATCTGTGTTTATTAGTTTTAGTGTGGTGCTCATGGCCAATATGGGGTCATTGGGCCTTGGTCGAGGTTTCCGCGCGTTGTGTGGAGCATAGTGGGCTGGCAGGTTAGGCCCGTAGTGCCCGTTGGTTCACTGGATGTGAACGCGACGGAGGTATAGGTCACGTTCTGAACGCGTCGGTAGTGGGGGGTCGCGTTCAGGTTGCCGCTGTTTGGAGTCGACGTCTACATACACGCCGTGTGTCGCGCACGAGGCGGGGCTACTGACGTCGGGAATGGGAAGGTGACGCCTTAGTCCGTCGCGATCAGGTCGTGATGGGAAGGTACGTTGCGATCCCAAACGCTATGCGGTTCTTAAAAGGTTTGGCCGAACAAAGCTTTCCAAGCTTTGCTCGACCAGGGAAGAAGCTGCTGCGGCTGTTCGGGCGATTTGGCGTTTCGGTGAGGTTCTCGACGTGCTCTCAACGCGAGGACGTCGCGAGGAGTTGGGGAAACGTCGTGCCATGCATGGATTGCACGTTCTTCGTGAAGGTAGGGAGATTCACCATCTTTGATTGCGTGGATGGTATGTGATGCGTATTTGATAGGTTTAATGCTTTATGAACAATAGGTAGCATGCTAGGTTATTCATTAAAGCATGAAAATTGGAAATTAAATGTGGTTTGCACGAAAATCTGGATATGGTTCCCAGATTAGGGTTTTCGCCTGAGAAGGCGACGGTCCCTGCTGTCGCGACCAGGTAGCGACAGGCCGACCCGTCGCGACAGGATTTCTTGTCGCGCCATATCGTAGCGTCACGATCAGAAGGCGGTCATGGCCTCTATCGCGATCGCAGCCGAGGGTTCTGCTATGCAGGCTTTTGGTGTTTTGGTTATTCGATTATCGACATTTAATGTGTATGGCTTTGGTAAGAGGTGCATGGCCTCTGTAAAGCTCTGTGAGCAGGTTGCCCACATGGTTAGTGGGTGGTTTACATAATCGATGTGGTGTTATCGTGGTTTGAGGATGTGCATGGCACATACTCTGTTGTAGTGGTGTTTCGTGTGTGTGTGTGTGCATGGCACATGCACCGGTTGTCGTAGAAGTTGGGCAGTGAGGTTCCTGCGTGAATCTAGCCCTAGCTTTTTAGTATGTGACTATAGATTGGTTATGATGGTTAATTAATGGAATGTAAGTGTAGTTATTAAGTGGTTATCGAGTAATGAGTTTAATGTGGCAATGGAGGTCACCTTGTGACCAATGATAAGTCAAGTGTGGTTGACTATCGGGATCTATGTGTATGCTTGTGTAGGATAGCTTGTGAGTCATGGAATGACCAGGTCAAGCTAGTCCTTACATTTGTATCGTGGTTTGTAATAAAGATTATATGAGTTTATGATGTGTTTAGTACATTTCTGAGTTTGGTGGTCCGGTGCCTGTTCCGGAATACCTCTGCAGTCAGGTACCCCAGGTTCTGTGTGAGCCAGGCACGTGTGTTTGTTGTGCTCGGGGTTTGTCCCCGTACTTGTGTGTACCGTCGAGGTCTGTGTCGTCTGTCCTGGACACCCTCACTCCTATGTTTGAGTTGTACGTCCGGCTGAGGGAAAGACGACAGTAGGGCAGCGGCTTGTGTTTGTGGGTATGCAGTCGCTTGTACCGCACTCGTAGTTGGGGGTACGGACACCAGTAGTCGACACTGATCCCCAGCTAGTCCTGTTTCTAGTGCCTCACTTTAGGGAGCTTAGGCCAGAGTCCCTAAAGGTGCCAGGCATGGGTCTGCAGCTGTGTGGTCTGTAGGTGTGGTGTTTGTTGGTCTCCACTATTCTTTGGCCTGTGTGGTTGTGGAGCGGCAGTTGGACCTATATCCGTGACTACGAGACTAAGAGGTACTTCTTGTGTTGTGTTGTCCGGGTTGGATACTGGCGTCATGAACCAGTAGTCTGTCCCGTGTGCTGGCGTCGTGCTTTTCGGCTCGTGCTTTGCTATTGACTATAGCGTGTGTTAGTTGTAGTTTCACTGGTTGTTGTGTGCCATGGTGTTGGCACAGTTGTCGTTGTGGTGGTGAGCGGAGACTCACTATGTAGCACCCCATAAATTTTAGCTATATAAAAATTCGAATAAATGGAAATAAATAATTTCCATAAGATCAAAGAATTTAAAACGTACGTATCAATATCGTATGTGCCAAAACACATCGGAAAAAATCCGTAAAAATGGGAAATCAACCCAAAACGTTATTCTTAAGGGTTCCACGAAGAAATTCGTGTGACGAAAAATCCGATTAACCAAGTGAACATCACATGGTGACCAATTATCCAAATTAGGAAACAAGTCGGAAAACCGTTAACACGGAAATACGACGCAATCAAAAATTAAATAAAAGTATTGCAGAGACTTCCAACATTATATATTAATGACCCAATATCTTAATTGGGCCAATGAACCACATATGACCCTAAAATCAAATGAAGCTAGAAAATGCATGGAAATTCGTAACTTTAATTAGGCTGAAATTAGGAAGAGGCAATTTGAGTTGGATTGGGATGCAATCAGCATTCTTGGCAACCCAAATATTTGCTTAACTATGGTGGGAGGTTTCCTAAATCCTCACACACTCAAAGAGAGGAAGAAACCCTCTCTTAATAGGAAACTAACATGCCAAAACCGCAACCCAGCTTTCCTAGTTACAATAGGAGTTCTAAAACACCATGGTTGTTTAAATACTCTTCACCAAACCCTAGGAACGAGTTTTAGAACTTGCTGGGGTCGTGTGGAGAAGTTCTTGGTGGCTGGGGAGCAGGAGATCATCCACACCAAGCCGTTCTTTTACCCCGTTGAGTCTGCCGCGACCTGCACAGACGGTCATCTTGAAGTCGACCAAGGTAGGTCAAACCTAAACCAAACCTTGCAAGGCTTATACCCTTGGAAAGAGGGTCAGTCTACGTTCTAACC
>JACBKR010003559.1:0-28607 GCA_014218235.1 Colocasia esculenta
CTATAATGACTTGTTAGTATCATAACGGTTTCATATGTCATATAGACAACGACTTTATGGTTTATATCGACTTGACATTTATCTTATCTCTTAAAGCATTGAATAGTCAAAGTCTTCTCTTATCTGTCTGACTGCTGTGCATTTAATAAAGACAAAAAGTATCTCTCGCATGCATGCAGATGATATCCTTTTACTATTGTGCATATTCTGTCAACATCTTTTAGAACAAGCTATTTGGGATTGCTATTTTAGTGAATACTCACATCAAATTTACTGACAACAAGAGACAGCCTAGCTGTCTACTGTTCTAGCATTTAATCTCTGCGGTCCTAAAGACCTTCTGTCATACAACGTTGGACCATAAAGACGCCAGAAGACCTTATCTCTTTGCGTGCTCAAATGGATAAAAGATTGATGAAGCTTCCAATGTCAAGCAGTTCTAAGTCTAACAATCTAAGAGACAACGGTTACTTCACGGCCGTATTTCAAAAGAAGATATAAATACAAGACATAAGAGAAGAATGAGATGTAATGCAGTAGAGAACAAACATCTCGTATACAAGCATTCAAATTCTTCTGCAAGAAGTCTAGAGCCAAGAATCTCATTCCTCATCACCTTTAGCTCTTCGCTCTCTATGCTGTAATAGACTTCTACGAGAGCCCGTGTAGCTCTGAGAGTGTGCCTTGTTTAGATCTTTTGCTCTCAGTGCTTGTTGCTTCAGATCTTGGCTTAAAAAGCTTGATCTAGGGGCTTGAATTCATTCTATTCTCTTTGTGGTGTTTCCCTTCGTGTGTGAAGGAAGACCTAGTGGGATCCAGGGTGCTGTTTCCCTTCAGTTGTGAAGGAAGACTGGTGAGGTATCCAGGGTGTGGTTATTCCCTTCTGGTGTGAAGGAAGACAGCTGTGCTGGGGTTGTAGTGTCCATAGGGGGACTGTACCCTAGTTAGTGAAAACCTGAGTTGTTGCTCAGGGACTGGATGTAGGACTCCTAAGGAAAGAAGGTCCGAACCAAGATAATTCCTTGCGTTGTGTGATTGATTCTTTTGTGGTTTGTTGTTCATACTAACCGTTACCAACATCGAAGATTGTTTTTGTGTATACTTTTACGTACAGGTGTCACCTAATAAAATTTTAAAGACCCATTCACCCCCCCTCTGGGCTAGTCAACTGGGCAACAGTACGCATGCCCCAAATTGTAAGTCCATAGCAAAAGACCATAAAGTCCCTCCACAACAGACCCAATCTTTGAACGGTATGCTATAGGAAGTAGTCGAACCCACATCCCTAAGCCTACACAATACTTTCCTAAATAATCTTCCATTTCTCCCTATAGGACCAAATCACCTCTTCGGTATGGCTTAACTGGTTGCCGCGTCAACTAAGGGTAGTTCCCGAGGCATTGTCACCCTCAGCACACGTCCTAGCCTAGTGAGGTTCGTGGCGAGAAACAGAGAGGTGATCAAGACTCCAAACCAGCGGCTCGAACCGGTCTAGGTGTTGTGGCCAAAAGGGGCGAGTTCCTTCTGTCTCGCGCGTCTTATTTCAGGAAGGGCCACGCAGGCTTTAGGCGTCTTTCAAAACTCAAAAAAAAAAATCAAATTTCAAAATTCCAAAAAAAAAATCAAATATTTCGAAACCTAAAAAATTCAAATATTTCAAACCTCCAAAAAATCAAATATTTCAAAAACTCCAAAAATCAAATAGTTCAAAACCCCCAAAAAATCAAATATTTCAAAACTCCAAAAAAAAAAAATCAAATATTTCAAAACTACAATATTCAAAAACTCAGAAAAAAAACAAATATTTCAAAAACTCCAAAAAAAAAATGTTTTCAACCGCTCCACTCACCTGCTCATACATGTTATTTACTTATGTCTTTTGCCTATTTAATAAGGCTTAGCACCTTGACCATTTATCAAGTTGGTCATTCGTCACATTTAAGGCAAGGGGCTAAGCCTAGGAACGGATCTAACTTGTTTCATGATTGTCTAAGTGTGCAGGGCGCAAAGAGAGAAAGCGGCACTCGCATCTCACCCGTCACTCTCGTTCGTCACTCCCACTCAATCGCAAGTCATAAGATAAAAAGGATCCATTTCATTCCATTCCATATCATACATGTACAAAAGGGGAAAAAGTACAAGCCCTCAACCGCTCTCCCCTGTGCCCTCAGGCAGGCGGGGAGATGGAGGGGCCATCGCCCTCGGTCCTGTCTCACTCCCCTCTGGTGCTCTCTCGTGCCGTCGTGCTTCCTCCTCGTTCCTCCGTCGTCCGAAGGAACTAGTCAGATAATGTCCGGTAGACCCGCTCGGGATGCCGCTCCTGCTATCCACCGAGCGGCTGCGTCCGACTAAAGCCAGGCCCTCTCCAGGCCCTTCATCTCGGACCGCAGCAGCTCGCAGAGGTGCCTCTCCTCTCCCAGCTGTGTACGGAGGTCCCTGGCCTCGGTGCGTAGTCGCGTCGCCTCCTCGGCCTCCTGGCGCCACCTCGCCGGCTCCTCGGCCTCCTCCCTGGCGTCACCTCGTCGCCTCCTCTGCCTCCTGGCACCACCGCGACACCTCCGCCACCTCCGGGGTAGGCGCAGCTCCGCCATCTCCGCCTCCAACGTGTCGTCCGCGCTAGAGAGGCTCTCAGCTCCGTCTCCTGAACATCAAATACCCTGTCAAATACCAAGGGAAGCAAAGGGTCAAGGGGCATCTAGTTAGTGACTTACACGCTCCTGCACCTGAGCGAGGGCCTCCGCTCTGGCCACCGCCGCTGCCAACTGGCCCTCCAACACGGAGCGGCTGGGGTCCTCTCAGAGGAAGAAGCGCCTCCCACCATCTGCTGAGCCCTGTCCAACTCATGCCCGCTGCAAAAGAAAGCGAGAAGGGTCAGTCAACCAACTATAATAGAAGGGATAGGGGCGAAGTTACTGACCAGCTGGTCCACAACCGCCTGAGGTCATCCTCTCTGCTGAATGGTGGAGTGGAGACGCTCTCGAGCGAGGTAACGCCGCCTCAGGATCAAGCTGCAACACAAGCCAAGTCAGTCACACAATTAATTAAGAAACTGAAAGAGACTAAAATCAGTGAATCTCACCGGCGACGAGACCCCTTATACACCTGGGCCCCATACCTCCGTGCGTAGGCCCGGAAATAATCCTCATCGGTCGTGGCCTCTGAGACTACCTCCCTACCTCGCTGCTCCCAGTCCTCGAGCTACTCGCGTACCTGGACTGTACAATCGGTAACCTGCTGAATCCCACGGAAGCTCCGGCCAGGCCTCTCCCACGGTCTCTAACGGGTCGGGAACTCCACCATTGCCTGGTGGAGTCCCAGGGTGCGCGCGACCAGACGGTGGTGGAGCGGGACCACCGTGTTAAAAGAATGGAGCCAAATGTCCCCACTGAAGTAGGGACGGCCCCACTCCACCCACGGCTGGGCGGCGTCAGCCTCCCTGACATAGGGAGTCCACTGAACCTGCACATCACAAGAAGAAAAACTGTTAGTCAACTGTCAAATAAGCAAAGGAAGGGAAAAGGGGCTGAGGCTAGAAGTACTTACATGACCAAAGGGGATCATGTCTAGCGCATCGTGGATCAACGTCACCTGCCGCCGCAGGGAGCGCTCGTCCCGGAAAACCGCCAGCAATGTAGAAGGGGCACAACACCGGTCACCTCGGTACCCCCGCGACCTAGGGAGGGGAGGTGGCAGTACGCCCACACCTGCAGAGCCAAACAGTCAGTACCACATTTAATCAAAATAAGTAGGAAAGCAGTAAAGGGTAGGGTAGAAGTGTACCTGTAGGAGTGGACAAAACCCTGCAACACCCATCTCCCTACTGGAGATGCCCGGCTGTCGAAGAGGTAGGCCAGAGAGGTCCGACACCAAGCATAACTGCCTACGCGAGATAGATCGTCTAGCAGGGGCAGGCACCTGCAGCTGACTGGGTCCCCTCTGGTCCCCAGAATCAATTCCCGATCACGAGGATCAGGAAGTGTCTCAGATCTCGATCCACGGACTCTCCCTCCTCCTTGCAGCACCGCTCTAGCGTCCTCGTCAATCAGGCCATGTAGTCAACCTGGCCCTCTCCGTCTGTGGTGGCGCGCACTCGCCACCCCAAGGCTCGCCTGCAGAGGCCGTCCACCGCACCAGGGACGACCCTCCCTCGTCACCTCCAGCCCAAGCTAGCCTCTCTACCTGCTCCTGGTAGCTCGTATAGGGGACCGGTCACCGCCTGGCCGTCTCACACGTTAGGGCGGTGAACCGTGCCACGTCTCTTAGTGTGGGGATCATGTGACCCACGGAAAGACAAAAGCATGGGCAATCGGCTGTCCCACCTCCCTTCAAGGCCTGAATGAGCGCACACGTCCGGCATTCAAACTCCTCCAGACATAGAAAAGGGGCACCCCCATCCCCTCCATATCGGGTCCTCTGTAAGTCCGAGAAGGAGACCCTGGTAGAGTGCCTGGACCAATGGCCCCGCACGCGCCGGGATCGCATCTCGCTCTTGGCGAAAACAAACACCAAAAGCTCAGAAATCAGCCAGAATCGCAAAGCACTCTCAGCCTGTCATAGCGACTAACCTCTGTCGCTCTTGAAGGTGACGGTCGAGGCCCGTCGCATGCAGAAGTATGCGGTCGAACGGGTACCCAGTGGCCTTTAAAAAGGCTTGAGGAGGGCTGTCACCCTTCCTACTGGTTATATGCGCCAGGACCCCTGTCACGTAAACATTTGGTGACCGGGAGCGGGCTCACCATTTCCACGACCGTTTCTCTTGTTGCCCAGCTAGCTAGCCCAGAGGGGGGGTGAATGGGTAATAAAACTTCGATCTTTGATAAAACCTGTTTACTGAAAAGATTGCACAACTTAATAACAAGGTTAGAGTTAGAACAAACAAGATAACAATCACACAAAACACATCCACAAGACACAAGGATTTTATCCTGGTTCGGAACTCCTCTCCACAGGAGACCTACGTCCAGTCCCTGAGCAATACCTCAGGATTTTACTATCAAGGGTACAATCCCCTTAAGGATCCTTACACCCAGCCTCAACTGGTCTTCCTTCAGCCTGAAGGGAACAACAACCACCCTGGATACCACCAGGTCTTCCTTCGTCCAGAAGGGAACAACAACCACCCTGGATACCACCAGGTCTTCCTTCGTCCAGAAGGGAACACAAACTAATCAGAAAAAGGTTGTGAAACCAGGCTTCAGATTCTAGCTTGACCAGCTACAACCTGAAGCTCCTAAGCCCCCGAGAGAGAAGAGATTTAACAAGGTTTTTCTCTCCAAGGACCACACAGGCTCTTACAAATGAGAAGATTCCTTTTGAGCACAGAGAGCTAAGAGCTTAGAACAAGGTTTGGAGTGGAGGCTTCGCTCTTCTTCAAAGTTCTAAAATTCTAAGAGATGGATTTCTTTCTGCTTCTAAATCAAGCGATGTGCACTACTTTCTTCTTTTCGTCTTGAGTCTTCTATTTAAACTGCTGATTCAAATTCGAACGTTGATGTGTCCGTTGTCTCTTATCCTTGTGTACGTTAGACTGGTCACTGAGGAAGCTTCTGATCGTCAGTCTTTTATCCTGGTGTACACGCCAAAGAGATGTCATAGAACTTTGTATCTTGTGTCCAACGTTGTCCAGATGAGTCTTGTCAGATATCTGTAAGCATCATCAATAAATAGAAGACAGCTAGGACTGCTGTCTATTGTTAGTTGAGATGGAACAGATATTGCAGTATATAGCAAAGCTCCTTTCTGTCCAAGAAAAAGTACGTAGACAGAGTAGCATAGAAATGGAAGATATTGTCTGCATGCATGGGAGATACGATCGGAGAGCATTTAATGCATAGCAGTCAACGGACAAGATATGACTTTGACTTTTCAACGCTATTAAAAAGCATTATACTGATGCATCAAGAAATTCGATAAAAAGAATCTTGCTGACTTCATAACTTATGAAATCGTTATGAATTATAGCAAGTCGTTATGAACTGTAAAGAAATCGTTGTGATAACTTATGAAGCCGTTACAACAGGCAAGTCGTTGTGCTATCAGTTGTAAAGAAATCGTTACACGAAATCGTTATGACTAATAAAGAAATCGTTACGCGAAATCGTTATGACTATCGAGTTGTAAAGAAATCGTTATGACTACAAGTGGTAAAGAAATCGTTACACGAAATCGTTATGACTAATAAAGAAATCGTTACGCGAAATCGTTATGACATAGAGTTTGTAAAGAAATCGTTGACTATCAAGTTGTAAGAAATCGTTACACGAAATCGTTACGAGGTCTAAAGAAGTCGTTACGGCTAGAGAGTCGTTGCGAGTTCTAAAGAAATCGTTACGAGTGTCTAAAGAAGTCGTTACGGCTAGAGAGTCGTTGCGAGTTCTAAAGAATCGTTACGAGGTCTAAAGAAGTCGTTACGGCTAGAGAGTCGTTGCGAGTTCTAAAGAAATCGTTACGAGGTCTAAAGAATCGTTACGGCTAGAGAGTCGTTGCGAGTTCTAAAGAAATCGTTACGAGGTCTAAAGAAATCGTTACGGCTAGAGAGTCGTTGCGAGTCTAAAGAAATCGTTCGAGGTCTAAAGAAATCGTTACGGTAACGATTCGAGTGTTCCGGTCAAAGAGGAAGTCGTTCTGCTTATCAAAGAAGTCGTTACAGGGACTTGGATAGAAATGATGGGACTTACCAGATTGTCTTGATCTTTCATTTTTCTTTTGCTTCCTGTTCTCAAGGCTCAAGAAATCCATTAGTGTTATTTTGTTAATCATCAAAATAATATATAAATAAATGGAAATATTTATTATGGGGACAGTTTGGTCATCAATCTCCCCCTTTTTGATGATGACAAAATATACTAAACATCATACAAAAAATGAAATATGTTTTCAGATTTACGTTAGTTGTCTCCCCCATTTTGTCATTAGGCAAAAAGATAAGCTGTGAGACAAAGAAGAGAGAAAGATTTTTATTAAGAGGGAGAAAGATAATACAGAGGAGATAACAAGGAGGCATGCTGTGAGATAACAGCCCATGCCTTGATCTCAAGATCCTCAAAAATTTGCAGAAAACGCCAAAGGTAACTGAGAAGGAGGGTCCCATGGAAGGGATGTTCCTCTGAATGTAGAGTTGCCTTTGCTGCTCTAAGAACTCTCCATACTGAGTTTTGTCCAAAATGAATCTGAAGTAAGTACTCTTGCCAAAACTGGCCCTATGGAGAAATCTGTCCAAGGAAATTGGATAGTGAAGTTGTTGATTTAACAGATCCTGCTTTAAGGCATAGAAGGCAGAATATCTAGATGCCCATACAGCATAGAGCTCTGGTATGGGTGCGATGGAATTTAGATCCATAAAGGCTTCTGCAGAAAGAGCAGGCTTCCTCTGACTGACCAGATCTTGATTGATAGCTTCCAATTGCTGATAAGATGCCCGATAGAGAAGCTCCCATTCTGATGAGGTGAGTCGTCACACTCAGAAATGAGTGGAGCTAAGGTCTGAGAAGACATGCGGCCAGAGTGATATTCTCTGAAGATGAACCGCAGAAAAGAGGGAGATCGGCCCTGCTTGGCTGACATCCGGCCCAGCTGCCTTGCAAACATATCTAAGCATGAGACCCAGCATCTGAATTAAGCACTAACGAGTGCAGCTTCGGCAGAAGAACTGGAAAATCAACCTTGAAGGAGACAAAGTCTACTGTAAGAGGAAGGTTGAGGGGTTTCTGATTGCAGCACAGTAATCTGCGAGTTGAACTGGCAAAACTGAACTTCTGGAATTTTGTTCAAGTAACAGAAGTCACTGTACAGCTGAAAGGCTCTGGCAACGCGAATTTCCTTCAAAATGAAGGATCCCCAAGAGTCTTGTGCTGGAAGATAAACCACTCAGAGAAGGTGAGTGGGTGAGCTCTGAGAGAGAGAGATTCGGCCCTTGCAGTCAGGTATTTTGAGTACTGAGCCTTGTTTCCTTTGATAGCTGCCCACTGATCTTCAGTCTTGAACTCAGTGCCCTCAAAGATTTTGGATTTGAAAGCTTGAGATATCTGAGTAAAAGGAAGAACAATGGCCAGGTGTTCGGAGAGGTTGAGAAAAGGAATACCATAAATGGTAGAAAGAATGCATTTCTGGAGGTATTCTTTGTAGATAGGTCTTCTCTTAGGATCAAGGGTAAGAGAGTACCATAAGGAGGGTAGAGAGAAGCAGAAGGAGTGCTTAGAGAGGAAGAGGTTTTTCTCTTTTTCAAGACAGGACTAGGAGGGTCAGTCCTGTGAATGTGAGAGGCTGTGGAAAGAATGGTGAGGAGAGTGTTCCTTTCAAAATGGTCTGGAACATTGGTGTCAAAAATACAAGAGGCAGAGGTTTTACTGGAGAAAGAAAGATAGAATTAGGAGGAGTAGGAGGATAGAAAAAGTGTTTAGGATTAAAGGAAGAGGTTGGTTGAGGATGAGATGTTTGGTTTTAATAGGTGAAGGTTGAGGAGTTAATGAGGATGAAGCTGAGATGAGCTGGAGTAGGTGAGAAGGAGGGTTGAGAGGAAGTAGAGGATGAGGAAGGTTGGGTGCGAGGCATGGGATGTTTTATGGTTGGTGGAGCAGGAGGTGCAGTAGGAGGAGATGAAGGTGTGGAGAGGGTTGGAGTGGCAAGAGATGAAGTATCAGGGGCCTTGGAGACTGACACTGGCTCTTTTCCTTGGCCTGACTTTCTCTGACTGCAGGAGAGGGTCCTGAAGACCCTGAGGCTGCCACTGGTCCGGGTGACCCTACAACTGATGGCCCTGATGGCCCTGACCCTTGAACTGGCGGCCCTGTTGGCCTGAGACTTCTGCTGGAGGCCCTGGTGGCCTAGGAACTTCAGCGGAGAGCCCTGGTGGCCTAGGAACTTCAGCTGGACTGCTCTGAGTAGGTGCAGGAGGGACACCACTAGACTTTGAAGATTAGCCAGCAAATTCTTCATATCAGACATTTCTTATTGAAATACCTCATTGCATTTCTTATTGAGGATACGTCTGAGGAGGTTGACACTTGATTTGAAACAATTCCTTGTATACCAGACTGAACTGATGCCAAGATCTCTCCTTGGGCTTTTAACAAGGCCATAACATGCTTCAACTTTACTTTCCTATGGCCCTTCCTTGACCTCCTGTGAACAACTCTTTTCTGCTTACTTGGCTGAGAGACAGGCTCCTCAAGATTTATAGTTGCACTTGGGCCTTCACTAGCATCAACCAAGGCTGGAGCTGGAGTTCCTGAGAGGTGCAGCTTTCTCAGAAAAGCTTCATTCTCTGGCTTTTCACTCTCAGCATGCTCCCCCTGAATGGGAGCAGGGACTTCAATACTTTCTTGCTCCCCCTGAGCAGGAGCTTCTTCCAAGACAACATCTTCATCAGGTCCACTGCCTTAGAAGAGACTGAGATGGAGGGAATGGAGTCCAATATTCTTAAAATAGAGGTGACTAAGGTGGTGGGCGAGGAATCTGCCACACCAGCTGCACCCTCTTCCAATGAGCTTCGGATTGGCATCCCACAGCTGACTCACTGGTTCTTGCTCTGCTGGACTTGCTGCTGCTTGCTCTACTTCTACTGCTTCTGGAATATCTGCAATAACTGCTTCTCCTTCAGCCACAGAGGATTTCGACCAAACTCCTTCTTGCACTGAAAAACCACTTTCTTCAGGTTTCTGGACCTTATAGACTGGCCATCTTTTCAGCTACCGCACCTGACAGATCTACTCCAAAGTGCTTGAAAATCTTGGTCAGAAGATGGGCATATGGAAGGGAAACATTCAACTTGCTCTTTGTTTCCCATAACTGAGCATGTGCAAACATCATTCGCTCAATCATCACTGCGGCCAGGTTTATCTCTTTGTTCTGGATTGCCCAGAACATTATGTCCGAATCTGCCCTAGTGCATGAGAAAAGGTAGCACTACGGGGAACTAAGATTTGGCAGACTATAAAGTGAAGCAATCGGTTGAACGCGGACATCTGATTAATATCAAGCTTCCCATCCTTCAACTTAAATCCTGGACCGATAATCCCGAGACCTTTGACTTCATCATTCACAGAGTGAATGCCACTAAATCCAGAGGTCTTTACTCCAAACAGATCACGCAACAGCTCAGGGTTATTCTGATTTGGATACCCTTGACAGAGGAAACAAGGGATCCATCTGCTTCTGACTTCAGACAGATGTAGAAGGCTTTTACCAAGTCCGGGTAGCTTACCTCACTGAAGGTGACCACATCCATCCACTGCGATCTTCTTAGTGTATCAACTAGCCTGGCCATGCCACTCTTCTCAAGATTCTGAACATCCACTGCCTTATTTCCGCAAATCTTTGTCTTCACAAAAGTAAATCTTTCTTGCTCCTTGGGGATAAATACTCAGCACTGTAGCCCCCAACACTTCCGGAGATCAACGGAGCGGCCATGGGTGCAGAGAAGAAGAATTCTGGAAGGGAGGATGATGGAAGGGACGGAAGTTCTCGAAGGAGTTCTTCGCGGGAAGAGAAGAAGGCTTCGAAAGATGCAGAGAGTCGATCCCAAAATCGTTAGGGCATCAGCTTTGGGTGAACAGATAGAGAATAAAAAGGGTAAAGGTGGAAGACGAATCGATCTCAAAGCGATTTGGGTAAATAATATTACTTTAATGACAGAGGAGCGCCAAAAGGCGGCAAAGGTAGAAAGCGACAAAAAGGTTTGACAAGTCAAACAACTTTCTACACAGAAGCGGTCAAAGCATATAGATAACTGAGTTTTGTTTAACTTTAACGGAGAGAGAACTTTTCATTTAATCTGAAAAATTTATATGTCAATAAAATCACAGAAATTCTTTCACAATTGCACATCCCTAGTTCCCTTCTAAGAGATGTAAATCTCTCTTCAGGTAGGGCTTTTGTGAAGATATCTGCCAATTGACCATTTGTATCTATAAACGAAATTTCTAAATTACCACTAGCTACATGGTCTCGAATAAAATGATATCTTACCTCAATGTGTTTCGTCCTTGAGTGTTGAACTGGATTTTTGGTGAGGTTGATGGCACTAGTATTATCACACAATAGAGGAATTGATTTGATGTGAATGCCGAAATCTTCAAGTTGTTGCTTTATCCAAAGAAGTTGTGTACAGCAACTTCCAGCAGCAACATATTCCGCCTCAGCTGTTGATAGAGCTACTGAATTTTGTTTCTTGGATGTCCATGATATTAAGCATCCTGCAAGAAACTGACAACATCCACTGGTGCTCTTTCTATCTACTTTGCAACCAGCATAATCAGCATCTGAATATCCTATTAGATTTATCTCACAAGATCTAGGATACCAGAGACCTAAATCATGAGTTCTAGCTAAATATCTAAATATTCTTTTTACAGAGATTAAGTGAGACTCTCTAGGGTCTGCCTGATATCTAGCACACATGCATACACTGAACAAAATGTCTGGTCTACTGGCAGTTAAGTAAAGTAATGATCCTATCATACCTCGATAATTCTTTTGATCTACCCTTTTACCTTTTTGATCACTGTCCATTCTGGTTGATGTGCATTGGAGTTGATAATGGCTTTGCATCTTCAAATCCAAATTTCTTCAACAGCTCTTTGGTGTACTTTGCTTGACAGATATGAGTGCCATCCTTCCCTTGCTTGATTTGCAATCCAAGGAAGTAGCTTAACTCCCCCATCAAGCTCATTTCGAATTCTCCCTGCATAAGCTTTTCAAAGTACTTGCAAAGAGATTCATCAGTAGATCCAAAAATAATATCATCCACATAGATTTGTACAAGAAGTATATGTTAACCTTAGATTTTATAAATAATGTACTATCTACTTTACCTCTAGTGAAACCATGATTTAATAAGAAATTACTGAGCCTTTCATACCAGGCTCTAGGAGCTTGCTTTAGACCATATAAAGCCTTATGTAGTTTAAATACATGATTTGGAAATTCAGAGTCGTCAAAACCTGGAGGTTGTTCAACATAAACTTCCTCCTTGATGAAACCATTAAAAAGGCTGATTTGACATCCATTTGAAAAAGTTTTAAATCAAGTGCGGATGCATAAGCAAGTAAAATCCTAATGGCCTCAAGTCTAGCTACAGGTGCATAAGTTTCATCGAAATCTATGCCTTCCTCTTGGGAGTAGCCTTGAGCCACCAATCTGGCTTTGTTCCTTAAGATTATTCCAGACTCATCCAGTTTATTTCTGAACACCCATTTGGTGCCAATAACTGAATGATTGGATGGTCTAGGAACAAGTGACCATACTTGGTTTCTCTTGAACTGATTTAGTTCATCTTGCATGGCTAGTATCCAAGATTCATCAGATAAAGCTTCATTGACTGTCTTAGGCTCTACTTGAGAACAAATGCTAAATAGTCGCATGGAATTACATTACCTCTAGTTCTTACCCCTACAGATGGATCACCAATGATGTTTTCAGGAGGGTGATCTTTCTGATGTCTCCATTCCTTTGGAAGATCTTTATGTTGGATTTCTGTTTGCTGCAGTTCTTCCAGAGTTGGATCCTCTTTGTCCTTAATTGAAGTTTTCTTTAATTTTTCGGACAAGACATCTGCATCATCAATGTCACTAATTTCTTCCTTTTTCAAGGAAGGGTTAGATTCATCAAAAATAACATGTACTGATTGTTCAATTAATAAGGAACGTTTATTGAAAACTCTATAACCTTTAGGTTTAGAGGAATACCCCATGAAAATGCCTTCATCTGATTTGGCATCCAACTTACCAATGTCCCTTTTTCCATTGTTATGGATGAAGCAAGGACATCCAAATATTCTGAAATGGCTAATCTTTGGCTTCTTTTCTTTGTAGAGTTCATAAGCAGTCTTTTTCAGAATTGGCCTGATCATCACTCTATTTATGATATAACATGCAGTGTTGATAGCTTCGGCCCAGAAATATCTTGGCAGATCATATTCTGATAACATTGATCTTGCCATATCCAAAAGAGTTCTGTTTTTCCTCTCAGCAATTCCATTCTGTTGAGGTGTCCTTGGAGCTGAGAAGTTGTGCTCAATTCCTTGATCATCACAGAACTTCAAACTTTTCATTCTGAAACTCACCACCATGATCTGATCGAATAGAGACAATTGAGAATTTCTGATCTTTCTGAACTTTCTTACTGAAGCTGACAAAATTCTCAAATGTGTCATCTTTGTGCTCTAAAAAGGATACCCAAGTGAATCTTGAATAATCATCAACTATTACAAATCCAAAATTCTTTCCTCCCAAACTGGTAGTCCTCATTGGCCCAAATAAATCCATGTGAAGTAGTTCTAAGGGCTTTGAGGTGGTTACTACAGTCTTTGATTTGAAGGAGCTCTTGGTGTGCTTTCCTCTTGCACAAGGTCTGCAAATGCTATCCAATCTGAAATTACTTTGGCAGTCCTTCAACTAGTTTTCTTTTTCTGAGCTTGTTCAGCCCATCCAAGCTGCAGTGGCCCAATCTTCTGTGCCACAACTCAGTTGATTTATCTTTGCTAGCTGCCAAACACACATCTTGATCCTTGAGTTCATCGAGATATAGAACATACAAATTTCTTTCTCTGTAGGCTTCAAATATGACTGCACCATCCTTTAAGATACTGCATTTTGATTCTTGAAACTGAATTTGATGGCCTTTGTCACACAACTGGCTGATGCTGATGAGATTGTGCTTTAACCCTTTGACCAGCATTACATCCTTTATGACTGATTTTCCTTTGATGTTCACAGACCCGCTTCCTATCACAGTCCCTTTTCCATTATCTCCATAGGTGACTGTACCTTCTTCAGCTTGGAGATCAACAAATATCTTCTTGTTGCCTGACATATGCCTTGAGCACCCACTATCCAAATACCATTTGGATGCTCGAGGGTTAACCTGAAATGAGAACATCAAGCTTTAGGTACCCAAATTTTTTGGGTCCTGATTGGTTAGTATCATCAACTTTACCTTTTAATATCCATTTTTTATGTCTTGTTGGGCATGTCATTTTAATATGTCCTAACTTGTTGCAGTGACTGCAGCAGGATAACTTAGTTACTTTTTCTATGTATTTGAAATCAGCTTTGTATGCTACATCTTGTTCGGGTACAAATTTGGTGTTGGATATGTTTTAGGGTATATTATGGTTTCTTCATTATCTGGGGGTGTATATCCTAATCCATTTTTCTTTTTACCCGATCTCCTAGCACCTTTTAATATTAAAGAGTTTTTACCATTGGTAAATTTTTCTAGGGTGCTTGCTAGTGTATTGTTTTCTTCATTTAATTCATTTACAGTTTTCTTAAATCATCTGAGTTTTCCTGTTTTTCTAGGTCAGTGATTTTCTGTTCTTGTCTTTTAAGTTTTCACATAATAGTTCATTTCTTCTCTAAGCTCAACTATTTGTTTTTCTAGTTCTTCGTTTTCAGATTTTAAATCTGAGTTGGTATTTTCGAGACATGTGATATTTTTCTTGCTTAGCTTAAGTAGTTTACACACTTCTTTATACTTATCGTAGAGTTCATTAAATGCACTTTCCAAATTATCCGAATCTGAGTCATTACAGGAATCGAAAGAAGAATCAGATGTACCTTATCCTCGGTATTCGCCATGAGAGCCAAGTTGGTTCTTCACCTTCACTGCTCGAGCTTGACTCACTATCTGAGTCGCTGCTGTTGTCCCATGCAGCTGCCATGGCTTTCTTTTGAATCTTCTGAACTTCTTGGAGCTGTCCTTCTTCTTGTGATCATTTTTCTTTAACATTGGACAGTCTGCCTTGATATGTCCAGGTTTCTTGCATTCATAGCAAAGTGGCTCATTCCTCTTCTGATCTTTTCCATCTGGTCTCTTGAGATCTTTGTTTTTCTTGAAGTACCTCCTACCAGACTGGAACTTCTTCTTCTTTGCCAAGATTCTCTGCAATCTTCTTGAGAGCATGGCTTCTTCATCATCACTATCTTTGCTATCTTCACTGTTATCTAAGGATTCTTCTGATGAGTCCCCATTAGCTTTAAGCGCATTTGACTGCTTCTTTCTACTGGAGGATTCTCCTAGTCTTTCCATGTTTATTTCATGGGCCATGAGAGACCCAATGAGTTTTTCTACTGACATTCTCTTAAGATCATTAGCTTCTTCGATAGCTGTGACCTTTGCCGTCCATGAAGATGGCAGGGATCTGAGAATCTTCCTTACCATATCTGCATTTCATATGACTTTCCTAGACTTGCTAGGCCATTAGTAATGTCAGTAAATCTACTAAACATTTGGGTAATAGACTCACCTGTTTGCATTTGAAATCTTTCATACTGAGTGACAAGAATGTCATTCTTGTCTCCTTTACTTTGTCTGTACCTTCATATGTGATCTTTAACTTTTCCCACATTTCCATGGAGGATTTGCATGCTGAAACTCTGTTGAACTCTTTCTTGCTTAGAGCACAACATAGAATGCTCTTAGCTTTACAGTTCAAGGAGATTTTCTTTCTATCTTCATCTGTCCATTGTGCTTTCTCATTTGTGACGACCAGATCACCTTCTTCCACTATTGACCAGATTTGATAATCGTGGCCTTGTAGAAAGTATTCCATCCTGGTCTTCCAATACGTATAATCTTCACCATCGAACAAGGAGGTCTGTTGACAGACTGACCTTCGAAGTGACTTTGGGCTGCCATTGATCTTTGCTCTTCAGATCGTTGGATCTTCTTCTTTGTCGAAGAGACGGGCTCTGATACCACTTGTTGCCCAGCTAGCTAGCCCAGAGGGGGGGTGAATGGGTTAATAAAACTTCGATCTTTGATTAAAACCTGTTTACTGAAAAGATTGCACAACTTAATAACAAGGTTAGAGTTAGAACAAACAAGATAACAATCACACAAACACATCCACAAGACACAAGGATTTTATCCTGGTTCGGAACTCTCTCCACAGGAGACCTACGTCCAGTCCCTGAGCAATACCTCAGGATTTTACTATCAAGGGTACAATCCCCCTTAAGGATCCTTACACCCAGCCTCAACTGGTCTTCCTTCAGCCTGAAGGGAACAACAACCACCCTGGATACCACCAGGTCTTCCTTCGTCCAGAAGGGAACAACAACCACCCTGGATACCACCAGGTCTTCCTTCGTCCAGAAGGGAACACAAACTAATCAGAAAAAGGTTGTGAAAACAGGCTTCAGATTCTAGCTTGACCAGCTACAACCTGAAGCTCCTAAGCCCCTGAGAGAGAAAGAGATTTAACAAGGTTTTCTCTCCAAGGACCACACAGGCTCTTACAAATGAGAAGATTCCTTTTGAGCACAGAGAGCTAAGAGCTTAGAACAAGGTTGGAGTGGAGGCTTCGCTCTTCTTCAAAGTTCTAAAGATTCTAAGAGATGGATTTCTTTCTTCTTCTAAAATCAAGCGTGTTCATACTTGTCTTCTTTTCGTCTTGAGTCTTCTATTTAAACTGCTGATTCAAATTCGAACGTTGAAGTGTCCGTTGTCTCTTATCTTGTGTACGTTAGACTGGTCACTGAGGAAGCTTCTGATCGTCAGTCTTTTATCCTGGTGTACACGCCAAAGAGATGTCATAGAACTTTGTATCTTGTGTCCAACGTTGTCCAGATGAGTCTTGTCAGATATCTGTAAGCATATCATCAATAAATAGAAGACAGCTAGGACTGCTGTCTATTGTTAGTTGAGATGGAACAGATATTGCAGTATATAGCAAAGCTCCTTTCTGTCCAGAAAAAGTACGTAGACAGAGTAGCATAGAAATGGAAGATATTGTCTGCATGCATGGGAGATACGATCGGAGAGCATTTAATGCATAGCAGTCAAGGACAAGATATGACTTTGACTTTTCAACGCTATTAAAAAGCATTATACTGATGCATCAAGAAATTCGATAAAAAGAATCTTGCTGACTTCATAACTTATGAAATCGTTATGAAATATAGCAAGTCGTTATGAACTGTAAAGAAATCGTTGTGATAACTTATGAAGCCGTTACAACAGGCAAGTCGTTGTGACTTCAAGTTGTAAAGAAATCGTTAAACGAAATCGTTATGACTAATAAAGAAATCGTTACGCGAAATCGTTATGACTATCGAGTTGTAAAGAAATCGTTGTGACTATCAAGTTGTAAAGAAATCGTTACACGAAATCGTTATGACTAATAAAGAAATCGTTACGCGAAATCGTTATGACTATCGAGTTGTAAAGAAATCGTTGTGACTATCAGTTGTAAAGAAATCGTTACAAGAAATCGTTACGAGGTCTAAAGAAGTCGTTACGGCTAGAGAGAGTCGTTGCGAGTTCTAAAGAATCGTTACGAAGTCTAAAGAAGTCGTTACGGCTAGAGAGTCGTTGCGAGTTCTAAAGAAATCGTTACGAGGTCTAAAGAAGTCGTTACGGCTAGAGAGTCGTTGCGAGTTCTAAAGAATCGTTACGAGGTCTAAAGAAATCGTTACGGCTAGAGAGTCGTTGCGAGTTCTAAAGAAATCGTTACGAGGTCCTAAAGAATCGTTACGGCTAGAGAGTCGTTGCGAGTTCTAAAGAAATCGTTCTGAGGTCTAAAGAAATCGTACGGTAACGATTCGAGTGTTCCGGTCAAAGAGGAAGTCGTTCTGCTTATCAAAGAAGTCGTTATAGGGACTGGATAGAAATGATGGGACTTACCAGATTGTCTTGATCTTTCATTTTTCTTTTGCTTCCTGTTCTCAAGGCTCAAGAAATCCATTAGTGTTATTTTGTTAATCATCAAAATTAATATATAAAATAAATGAAATATTTATATGGGACAGTTTGGTCATCATCTCTTTGGGCAAAAGCCCTACATCTAGAGTGCTCCGCATTCCCCCATCCCGCATACAAGGTTAAGGGTTAGGAAACCTACCTTTTCGGGCCCAACGGGTTCGTCCTCGTCCGGCGTCGCCACCACAATGTCCTCCTCCATCGGCACAGCTGGAGGATCCTCGAGCCGCCGTGGATGTTCCCTCGTCCACTTGACGGCGTCGGATTGTCTTCTTGGTCCGTCGCCGACTGCAGCCATCATCTCCACCTTGCCCGCCGCCCTCCATCGACGAACCACCAAGGGGGGGGGGGGGGGAAGAAGAAGAGAGAGGGGAGAGAAGGCTGAAGGGCTGTCGCCGGAGAGGCTGTCGCCGGAGATCGCCGGTGAGGGAATGCTCGGCCGGAAGGAGTGGCGGAAGACGGGGTCGGAGAAGGAAAGGGGAATCGCCGGAAGAAGGGAGAAAGAGTAAAAGCGCAAAAGAGGAGAAGGGGCACCGGACCCAAATTCAAATCGCCCTCGGCCCTGCCAACGTGACAATATGCCTGTCGCCTTCTGAGCAGGTCGCTACGTACCCTATGTCGCCTTCACTTTGCAGGTCGCGCCCGTTGGCCAGTCGCGTTCAAGGTCGCGACGACCCCGGTGTCGCCTTCTCAGTCTGTGAGCATAACCCTTCAAAAATTCAATTTCCTTCATAAATTCCCAATGCTTACATCAAATAAAATCCCCCAAAAAAGGGAAAAGCAACATGCCTCTTACTCCTACTACATCAAGACCCTCAAAAAGCTCAAAAAATACAATCAATGCTCTCTCTCAAGCTCACGGTCCACAAGCGGCCGGATCTTCTCATGCTCTCGGAGGTACGCCTGGTACATCTCCCAGTCCTCATCCAGCGTCGGCAGAAGATACGGGTAGCACACGCCCTCCACAAAGCCAATGCACTCCGCACAGCTTGCTCATCCTCCGGATCTCCCAAGTGCCGCTTCTTCATCAGAGGCAAGTGAGACGGCGGGAGTACCTTGGTCCTCAGTTTCCCAATTTGGAGGTAGCACCGTTGCGGGTTGTAGAGCACGGTCGCCATGTTCCCTACAAGGTTCAAATCCAATCCGCGCCCAAGTGGAAGCCGGATCTCCGCTCCGCGCAATGCCGCTATGTCCAAGGTGAAGTGCTCCACCGGGAGGGTACTGAAGTAGTGGCGCCATGCACTCCTTGTCTTCTTGTCCGCCGTCCTGCACACAACTTTATCAGGGAATTTGGCTGCCCCGCCAATGAAGCATAGTGGATGGCACCCAAAGATCCAGCTATCGGTGGTGGGTTGTCTAAAGCTTGAATTTTATCCTCACTCCCGCCCAACACTCCAAAAGGATCATAGAGCCATAGAGTGAACCCCCCCATAAGGCCGAGGTAAGACCCGCATATAGGTAAGCCAACACTGCATGAGAGAGTGAGAGTCCCCGCCATACCCCGCTTATAGCACTCAAACTCGCATAGTCATGAGGTGATCCATAGACGGAAGAGGACCACCCCACACAAACCTATGGCTACGGCTTCGCTATTTCACGGTGGTCTACGCTCTTGTCCTTGCATTTGGATATGGACCCACTTAGACAACGGCGCAAGATGGATGGTTTGTGGGCTATCATGGTATACACATCCCCTAGATCGTCATGAACTCACCCAAAATCAGCTTCGGGTTGATGGGCTCGATGGTATAGCAATATTTTGCTCATCCCCTTGCATGGTCTTAGGGAGAGCCAGAAGGCCTCGACCTCTCAAGAAGGATGGTCACCTCAAATATGGGAAAAATGAAAGTATGGGTTTGAGGGTGCTAAAGTTCTATCAAGGCCGTGATACTATGCTAATCAAAAGAGATTTTGTGATAATTGTGGGCCACTATCAAAACCCCACCCAAACCCCACTCTCTCAAGACCGGATTACAAACATGGGTAAGGCTTTTATCATGGGGGTGATCCATATTAGCTTGGAATATCAGCGGGAGCCGGGGAAGATCTAGAAGAGACGAAGAAAAAGGCAAAAGAGAGGAGGAAGAAGAAGAACAAAATTAATGATGAATTCGCAGGAAAATTCATGGAAAATTGAAAACATCAACAACTTACCTCTCTCACTTCTTTGCTCCTGCTCGATGGTTGGGGACGTCCGCCACCTCACAAGAGCATCATAGGTCGTCCGGGCTCGCTTCGAACCTTCATAAGATGCCTCCTCACCCATAGAAGCACTTAGAGCTCTCTTCATCTGCCCATGAGAGTTTGAAGAGCTTGAAGAGAAGAGAGAGAAGGGTGAGCTGCAAATTTGGCCTCTCCTCCCCCTTATTTATAGAGCCATAAGACTCCTATTCATGGTTGGAAAGGGTAGAGAAGAACTAATAGTAGTGGGACTTTGATTGGAGAGCATTAAAAGTCCAATGAGAGTCAAATTGCAATGCTCAGGTTGCAGGTTTTGAGCTCGGGCTGAGAAACCTGTGAAAGCGACATATCGATATGTCGCCTTCCGGGTGGCGACGCAGGTCATGTCGCCTTCTTAGGTCAAGGGTAGTGACCTACCCCCATGTCTCGTTCTGATCAATATACAGTGTCATGCTTTGTATGTTTGCACATATGCCTAAAGGTGTGTTGATTATTTGGTGCGTTTAATTTTTTATCCTATCTTTATTGCTTTCTTTATTGAAAATCTATAAAAATCAGAAAATGCAGGAAAATCCGTAAAAATCAGAAAATCAGAAAATCCAAAAAAAGAGATGGTTCGTCAGGTAACTGCAGGTAAGTATCTCTAACCCTAATCCCTCCACATTACTATATTGTATCTATGCTAGTATATCGTCTCAAGGACCGGCTGGTTCCCAGTGTGTTCTGGGATTTGAGTTCCCCTTCACCAAAAACAAGGATGATCTATGTGCACACTGCTGATCGCTGGATAGGCCGTTAGGTGGTATGACTCGGGGACGATGGATTCTATCGCATGCCGGGGATGCGAAGTGTCTTGACCCTTGCTTATATTGTCTAGCATATTACCTTGAATATTTGTTATTTTCATCCTATTCTTTTCTTGCATTTGTTTTTATGATTTCTTTTCATTTAGCCCAGCATACATCATTTAGGAATTTTGAGCTTCATGCTTCATGTTTTGTCAACGTCAGCTTCCCATGATGTCTCAACCTAGATCCTAAATTCCTCGGACAAGAATTGCATTCCATTTCTGAATTTGAAAGCTTCCCTCGAGCTAGCTGCTCGGTCCAGTTTGCTAGTATGGTTCCTATTCAGGATTCCTCTCATCACCATTCACTATAACAGTATCCTTTATCCCCGATCCACTCATTAGTCGTGAATCGCTCAAAGGCCAGAGTCGAATTGACCCGTCGGGCAGCACCTATCCCCTAATGAACGAAACCTGCATGCTAAAGATAGCTAGGGTACTCTTGAATCAGGAGGTTGATCATTTCTTTTCTTTTAATCTTATTCGTCCCAAATTGGAACCATCCTCGCATTCTATCCTAGCCATGTTTGAAGTTAGCCGGATAATTCTCGCTGCTTATTCGTTCAGAATGGGTGTCTCTCCTCTTCATCATCATCTTGTATTTCTCTGAGTCAAGAGTCGGCGTTTCAAACCGTGCGTCATTCTGATGCCGCGCATGGAGATCGTACACTTTGCATGGTTGCATGCTGAAAAGACCCTAAAGGCGACAGCACCACTGTCGCGTTTAAGAAGACGACCAATCGATACGTCGCATTCATAAAAGGCATTTAATTCCCTGAAAAAAATGCCAAATGACTTAAAGTCCCCTTCCTTATAAGGAAGGTGACGTATCGAGGCGTCGCGTACTTGAAGCAACCATAAGGCAGTCGCGTTCTGGACCTCATGCAGAAGATCCTTTCCGAGCCTAACTTGGATACATGCCATACATGGATATTCCCTCTTTTGATCGTCCAAATCATGTCCAAATCCTACCAAAACTCGTGGAGACCTTCCTTAAAGTCTCCTTTCCGAGTTCCAATCGCCCACGCACGGCCATACCTACCCAAACCTGAACTCTTGCCCGTTATTCCTCTCACACCCTTCCAGGAATAATCACCTATAACTACCTTAATACTCCATCTTTTTTGGGCAAGGCCAGAGTCTACTTCTTCTCTCCCCGAGAGCTCTAACTCCAAAGAAGAGAGTTTTCCCTCCAGACGACCAAGAAGAAACCCCCAGGGCATTTCCCACCGCTACACTTTCTCTCCCTTTTTCCTTCACTATTTCCCTTCATTCATGCATGCATAGTTTGTTTCTTTCGTAGATTTTCATTAGAACACATACCACACACCCATCTTTACACCCACAGGGGTTAAAAAACCCCAATCACGTGAGTTCCCTCCTGTTAGTGCATATTTACATGTTTTCATGAATAGATCTCACATGCACGAAGTTCTAATGGGTTTTTCTTTTGTTTTCTTGATCTTGGCAGGTACCTAAAGACTAGAGAGGCGTGACGCTCTTGCCCCTCGGCCTGCTGAGGAGCAGGAAGATCAGAACCCCAATCTTCATCCACAGAAGAAGAGCGACGACTCAGCTGTCGCGACCAAAAGGCGTCATCCCTCACGTCGCGTTCAGGTACACACATAGCGACGATGCTTCTGTCGCGTTCACAGGACGCCTTATCTTCTCTTTTCCTTTTCCAACATAGTCAGCCGTCCCATCTACACATCTCTAGGGTGACTACTTGGTGGCGATCACGGTACATTTCCTAATCCTTCATTCATATTTTTCAAAAGGGAGCACAATCCTGTGATTACAATGTTATGTATAGGCTATTGTGTGCATGATATCGTGTGAATTGTGTTGGGTTTTCAATATATCATGTTTTTGATGATCACATTAATATCCTTGAACATTGTTTAATGAAAAAATTGATGTGGCTAACTAACATGAAAAACACCATGAAAGTGATTGTGTTAAATATTGCTAAATCATACCAATGTATATCACTAACAATGTATTTACATGTAGGTGCAGAAGCATGAAAGATGGAGCATCAAAGAGATGAACAAACAGACCAAGGAAATGTCAAAGCAATGTATCTATCGACAGGCTCAGGGCATGTGTCGCAATACACATAGTCAACCCAAGACAGAGCTTAGTTTTTGTATCTCCGAGTGTACCTATCGACAGATGCAAATTACCTGTCGACAGATACACAGACAACCCAAGACAGACCTCAGGTTTTGTATCCCTGAGTGCACCTGTCGACAGATGCAAATTACCTGTCGACAGATACACTCAGAAATTCAGATTTCTGAAACCTAGTTCTCAGCCTGAGTGCATCTGTCGACAGATGCAAGTGCACCTGTCGAAAGACGACGGAAACATGAGATTTAGAGATTCCACTCCGGCCCCATTTGGGTGTTTCCTTCCTCCACGACCACCACCTTTACCTAACACTATAAGCATCCTTTTGGAGCATAATTCACAAGAGCAGCCTCCCAACCAAGAGCCTCCAGGGACCAAGAGGAAAGCCCCAATTTGCTGCTCTGCTTCAATTTTCCGCCCAGATCGTCGTGGAATCACCATCTATGCGGAGCTGAAGCCGGATCGTCGTCAATTCAACCTTCTACATCGATCAGTCTACATCCAATCAAAGTTTGAAGAGCGTCTGGACGATCCACGAGAAGAATTCCAACTCGATTTGTTCCCAACTCTAAATTCTTCTCCATTTCACAATTTCCATACCATTGTTGTGTGTGGGTTGTGGTTTCAAGCATCCCTTGTGCTTGATTCACGAGTTTGTGGTTGTTCTGATCGTGGTTCATCAGACAACGTGTGTGTGTGTGAGTTGTTGTGTTGAACTCGCTCATAAGCAGTCGTTTCTGCGTATGTGTGTGGACGGTGGATGTAGGATACACGAGTTGTGTGTACTCCCCCAACCACCTTAAATCATCGTGTCCTGTGGTTTTGTTTCACATTCTGCGATAGATGATTGGTAGGTACGTTTTTCATATGCACGTTTGATACCCTGTTCTCATTTACATCAACTCAAGTTTTCTTATACTCAATCGAATTCTAATCATGTTCATTAGATCGCTGTAGAACCCAAAAGAATACATCAGTAATTATAAATTGTCGTAATCTATTCAACCCCCCCCCCTTCTAGATTACCATATTGTGTTATTCCGCATAACTCTTCAATTGGTATCAGAGCGAGGTTTCTCCGAGTTACAGTTTTTCGTAATTTGATCTAGCGATCAGAGATTTTCGATCTTATGGATTCTAGGAAAGGGTATATGGCCGAGGGACATTTAGTAACCAGGCCCCCCTATTTTGATGGACTGACTATCCTTATTGGAAAAATCGTATGCAGGTATTTTTGAGAGCTCAAAATACGAGCTGTGGAAGATAGTCAGCAAGGGACCATATGTGTTGCCGAGGACGAAGACACCTGGACGAAAGACCAAATAGCTAAAGGAACTCTCAACTGGAGCGCACTAAACATGATGCAATGTGCGGTGCATCCAAAGGAGTTCTCAAGAGTCTCCACATGCTCAACAGCAAAAGATATGTGGGACAAACTTGAACTCATCTATGAAGGTACGTCCGATGTAAGCGAAACCAAAGTTAGCATGTTAGTGTCTGAATATGAAATGTTCAAGATGAAAACTGATGAAAGCATATCAGACATGTTTGCAAGATTCATGCTAATAATTAATGGGCTAAAAGGTCTTAAAAAGGAATACTCTGAAAGTGACTTAGTAAGAAAGATACTTCGATCTCTCACTTCATCTTGAATACTAAGGCCCTGTCTTGAGGATTCCAAAACCTTTCTAAAATGAATGGATTACTAATTGGCTCCTTAATGACATATGAATCAACATCAAAAGAAAAAGAATTGGAAGAAAATCCTAGGAAGTCAATTGCTTTAAAAGCATCCAACAAAACATCAACAAGCTCCAAGAAATCCATTCAACAAGATAGTGATGAGCAAGAAGCATCTAGTGAGAGTGATAATGATGAAATGGCAATGCTCACTAGACAATTCAAGAAATTTCTGAAGTTTAAAAGGAGAGACACAGGTAACTCCAAACCTTTTCAAAAGAAAATTTTTTCACAGAATATGAGTCCAAAAATTTGACATTGTTTGTTATGATGCAAGAAACAGGGGCACATGAGAGGAGAATGCCTGAACTCAAGAAGAAGCTGAAGAAAGAAACTTTCATCTTCAAGAAAGCCAAAGCAATGTTGGCAAACCGTGAGCGATGAAGATGAAGATGCACAGAAACATCCGAGATGAAGAAGTTAAATGCTTAATGGCAAGGAGTGATGACTCCACCGAGGTAAACTTCTCATTTGATAATTATATTCAAGTGAATGGGAGGAAGCATACACTACTCTATTTGAAAATTTTTGTGAATATAGATCTAAAATAAGGCATTGAAAAAGAAATGCAACTCCCTTGTGCATGATAAAAATCACGATGAACGAATTGCATCCTGACAAAAGAAATAGAAATGATGAAAATTGATGAAAAGACTCATAGTGAAGAGATGGATTGTGTGAAAATGAAATTACAAGAAACACAAAAGGAAAAGACTGTTTAAGCCATTCTCTTGAATTCCTTCAAGAAGAACATCTAGAAACAAAGAAAAGTTGGAACAAATTGAAACTGAATTGAAAGAGAATTTGAAGACCTGATGAAATTTGTAAAAGGAAAGCAAAATCTAGATGGGTTTTTGGGTGCTAAAATACATGTAACCAAGCATGGGTTAGGATATCAACCGTCAAACAGAAAAAATAGGAGAAGTCATTGATCACTTCCTTTGTTCATCTAGCCCAAGCACAAGCAAGCATGTTCCCACAAGCATAACACAAGTCCATCTCAGACCAAACTATTGCAACCCAAACAAAATGTTCTCAACAAACAAAGAAAAAGCCACCTGTCGACAGATGGAATGGTGCCTGTCGACACGCAAGAACAACTCAACTAATAAACAGTCTATCAAGCAACAAAAAATTGAAAGAAAATTCCTCATGCATGTGTGTAAAAAGATTGGTCATGATGAAAAACAGTGCTGGAATATCCCAGAAACAGAAATTCAAACAAGTTTGATTCCTAAGCATTACTTCGTTGCATGAATGAAATTTTGGGACCCAAAGTAATTTGGGTACCAAAACCTCTTGTCTGATCCACATATGCAGGAATGCTAGCAGCCCAACATCAAAACAAATGGTACTTAATAGCAGCTGTTCGAGGCACATGACGGGCGACAAAGCTAAATTCTGTTTTCTAGTGGAGAAAGGCGGAGGACAAGTCTTTTTGGAGGTAACAACAAAGGCCAAATCATTGGCACAGTAATGTTGGTAAGTGTCCCTCCAATTCAATTGAAAATGTACTGTTAGTTGATGGCCTTAATCATAATTTGCTTAGTATAAGTCAATTATGTGATAAAGGTCACAACGTCATCTCTGAATCAAATTCATGTCAATTGTGGATAAAGAAACAGGAAGTGTAAAATTTTCTGAAAAAAGAGTGAATAACATTACTTAGTTGACTTAGATAATCCAGAAAATACACTTGTGTCTTGTTGCAAATAGACAGGATCAATTGACATTGTGGCATCGTAGGCTTGGCCATGCGAGCTACAACGTGTTGCACAAGATCATGAAGCTCAAATTAGTAGTGGACTTCCTGACATTTCTTTTAACAACAATGAAAGTTTTTGTGATGCATGTGCACAGGGAAAACAAACCCGGAAGTCTTTCAAATCCAAAGCACCGGTAAGCACATCTAAACCATATGAACTGCTGCACATGGACCTTTTTGGACCAACTAGAACTCTAAGTCTCAATGGCAAACATTTGGTTTGTCATTGAATGATTTTTCTAGGTTCACATGGGTCAAATTCTTGGCACACAAAAGTGAAACACTTACATCTTCCAAGAATTCTTTACAAGATTGAGCATGGGAATGTGAATAAAATATGCTCAATCCACACCGATCACGGGGGAGAATTTGATAACAATGCATTTTCTGATTTTTGCAGGCACCAAGGGATTGATCATCTGTTCTCCTCCCCAAGGACTCCAGAACAAAATGGAGTAGTGGAGAGGAAAAACAGAACATTGGGAAATGGCTCGCACTCTTCTGGTTGAAGGCCAACTCTCGAGAAGCTTTGGGCAGAAGTAGTGAACACTTCATGCTATACATTCTAAGCAGAGCCATGGTAAGACCTGTGATAAAGAAACCCCCTACCATTTGTTGAAAGGTAAAAACCCAACCTTGGGTACTTTCGAGTATTGGCTCAAAGGTATTTATCGATAACAATGATAAATCTGATTTAGATAAATTTGAAGCCAAAAGTGATCAAGGTGTTTTTCTAGGCTACTCAGAACAATCTAGGGCATATAGGGTGTTTAACATAAATCACGCACTGTGGAAGAATCTCCACATGTTATTTTTATGAGACTTATGCCAAACTAACAGTTGACTGTAATAGAACTGAAAAAGAAGATGAAGGAACATCACTTGAGGACCTACAAGTCAAGCAAAAGACAAATCTGAAGAAAGTTCCAAGACCAAAGGTGGATATCTTCACAGGACTATGATGAAGATGATGAAAAAGCTTTCAGAAACAAGATAAAACACATGAAGAAATCCACTAGAAGGTGAACCTCCTGAGAACACATTCACAAGATCAAATTCCTCAAGGACAAGATGCTCTGGCTTCAACAATCACAAATGTGAGGTATTCCAAGATCACCCACTTGATGATGTGATAGGTAGTTTAAATGATTCTGTTCAAACAAGGTCTCAAGTTAGACAAATAATTGAACATGATCTTTTGCTTTTGCTCTCATGTGGAACCCAAAAATGTTGAAGAAGCCTTAAAGATACTCATGGATGATGCTATACATGAGGAACTTGGTCAATTTCAAAGAAACAATTTATGGAGTTTAGTTCCTAGAACCCCTGAAATTCCATCATAGGAACTAGATGGGTGTTAGGAATAACTTAATGAAGAAGGAAAAAAGTGTCAGAAATAAAGCTAGACTCATTGCGAAAGGATATAATCAAGAATGTAGTGTAGATTTGAAGAATCCTTTGCTCCAGGAGCCAGATTAGAAGTAGTCAGAATTTTATTGGCATATGCAATGCTCCATAAGTTCAAACTTTATCAAATGGATGTTAAAACTACTTTCTTAAATGGCTATATCAAGAAGAAGTCTATGTCTCTCATCACCAGGTTTGAAAATCTGAAATGCCTAACCATGTGTATAAATTGCACAAAGCTCTTTATGGTTTGAAACAGGCACCTCGAGCTTGGTATGATAGACTAAGCAATTTTCTGGTAAGCAAAAACTACTCAAGAGGTAAAGTAGACCAAACACTCTTCACTAAGAAAGATCGAATCACATAATTGTTGTTCAAGTTTATGTGGACGATATATATTTGGTTCTACTACCCCTTCACTTGTGAAGAATTTTCTAAGCACATGCTAGTGAATTTGAGATGAGTCTAATGGGGGAGCTTCAATTCTTTCTTGGTTTGCAGGTGAAACAACATGAAGAAGGCTTCTTCATAAATCAAGAAAATATGTCAAAGAGCTTCTCAAACTAGCAATCTAAACAGCCTCCACATCAATGAGCACAAGCATCAAATTGGAAATGATGAGAAAGGTAAACCGGTAGATGCAAAGCACTTCCGAGGTATGATTGGCTCACTCTTTATCTTACTGCAAGTAGACTGGATATACAATTCAGTGTTTGCCTTTGTGCTAGATATCAATCTAGTCAAAGGAAAGCCATTTAATTGCAGTCAGAGAATTTTCCGATATCTCTCAGGTACATGCAATTTGGGTTTTCGGTATCCAGCAGGCAGTAGTTT
>JACBKR010003560.1:0-28624 GCA_014218235.1 Colocasia esculenta
CATATTATGTGCCTTAACTATTCATTCCCTGAAATTCTCGTCCGATCCTCTTTTAGTGCCGAACACTGCTCTTTAGGTGTCGATACACAATTACTGTTGGATCGAATGGCAGACAAACAGTCCTTGAGGGGGGGGGTGAATATGACTTTTTATCTTTTAAAATTTTCTTCTGAAAAACCAGCCCTAAATATATTAAGTTGTACTAAGTGTGATATGTGTGATTCAAGTGTAACTTGGCGGAAGCAATCATACAAATAATGCACAAGGGATTTATCCTGGTTCGTTCTTCCCACATGGAAGTCCTACATCCAGTCCTCAAGCCAACCACTTGAGATTTCACTAAACTGCCAACACCCTTGGCCTTCTCTCACCCTCGAGAGGAATACACAACCCACTTGCTCCCAAGCAAGTCTTCCCTAAACAGGGGTACAAACACTGCCTTTCACAAGGCCTTCCCGTCACAGGAGGGGTAAAGCAGAACAGAACTTCTGCAAGAATTACACACAATAGAGAATTAAACACTTGTGTGTTTGCCTCACTGAGCACAAAACACACAAACTCCAACAGGATTGAAGGATCAAGAAATTGATCAAAATCCTAATTGAAGCAACTTGGGTGGACTTGAAGATAGTAGCAAATTACAACTCTGCCACCCAATACACAGAACTTCAGAAGAAGACTTTCTGAGTGAGGCTCTCAGACTATAGCTTAGCAGGAAGGCTTTTAGAGAGAGAGAGAGAGCTTGAAGGATTCAGATGAAGCTTTCAAGAGAACTGGCTTGAATGTATGTGTTCTCTGTATATTTCTGTCTTGTGTTGTTCTCTCTTCTTCTTCTTTTATAATCTTTAAAATATAGCCGTTTGAAGGAGATAGCCGTTGGAGCTTGGTGGCTGTTGCCAAATTAGCCGTTGGAAGAGAGTTTCTGGGATCCTTTGGATCTTGAAGGCTTTGTCCAGAAGGTCTTGAAATTTGCATCTTTCCAAGGTCTTCAGATAGGAGCAGTTGTCACAGCTAGAAGATAAGCTCTTGTAGACTGAGCTGGGAATAACCCATGCTAAACATGTGCTCCAATAAATGCCTGTTGCAAGACAAGCATATCTCCATACCTTTGTGGTAGGTGGGTCAGTTTGAGTACACAGACAGTATGGAACATAGTATTCTCAACCTTTTCAGAAAATAGTGCAGACAGACAAAATTAAAGTATGGGTCTGTCAGTGGTAGGGGGATGGTCAGATGCCATGCGTCTGAGATTTTTTTCATAAATGCTTTGTTCTCATGAAGGATATAAACTGAAGTAAAGGACATCAAGACTGTAAGACTCAAAAGATATTTCAGAGAAATATTTTACAGAGAGAATATTTGAATATACTATGTTCTGTCAGAGAAATATATTAAATATAATCTTTCTAAGATTTTAGTAAGATATGTTAGGCAATAGGCAATTTGCCAATAAATTATGTCTAAGATGTTTAAGAATCAGAAAAGGATTTTACAAACTTAAAGACATATATATTCCAAGACAGATAGACTACAAGTAAAAAGTACAAGTACCAAATTGACATGAAGTCGAATGCAATAGAACAGGTGATTCGACTCAAGAAATAGGCATGATTCGAATTCAGAAGAACTAAGGTAATTCGACAATAGTAGTGAAGACATCAATCGAATGTAGTGTAAGGCAACATTCGGCTGTATGAGTCGAAGTCGTGAGTCGAATACAGTGTAAAGCACATTCGACTATGTGAGTCGAATGTTATGAGTCAAATACAGTGTAAAGGACATTCAACTGTGTGAGTCGAAGTCATGAGTTGAATACAGTGTAAAGCACATTCGACTGTGTGAGTCGAATGTTATGAGTCGAATATAGTGTAAAGGACATTCGACTGTGTGAGTCGAAGTCATGAGTCGAATACAGTGTAAAGGACATTCGACTGTGTGAGTCGAATGGTATGTAAAATTGTGGACTTAGAAAAAAAAATCGCAAGACTTGTGACTGAGTTTCTGAAGGAGTCGGATTTTGCAGTCGAATATATCAGTGGATACAGTAGGCTATAGAAATGGTTCTGTGGCCTTAGAAATTTTGAGTATTCAGGATATTGTATCTATATAGAATTTTGTTACATATATCTTTTGGAAACACATATTTAAAGATTTGTCATAGCAAAACATTATTCATAAGTATTTAAAAGAAACTTTGGATTCTTAGGGGCAGTTGCTCAACAATTACTTGGTATCATCACAAGATAATACATTAAATGATATAGTAATATTCATAAGGGTAAATTAATTAGGAGTCCCTGATTGTAATAGGGAGGACCTTACTAGAACAGAACTTAATGTATACGTAACATGGGATAACACTTACTATAATGAGTTACAACTCTGTCATGACTAAAAAATAAATAAAAATATGATAGAGATTTCTAATTAATTTACCATATTATAATTATAAAAAAATAAATATATATATGCAAGCAGTAAATATATTTTTTTCTAAAACTTATGTGTTAAAATTAATACATATGGCAGCGGCTATTATCTACCGCCATACATTATATGGTAGTGGCTTGTCATAGCCGCTGCTAAAGTATTTTCGCCCTGTCCTGCTATAATCCACCCAGCTGCTCTCTCTCTCATCTCTCTCTCTCTCTCTCTCTCTCTCTCTCTCTCTCCTCTCTCTCTCTCTCTCCTCTCTCTCTCTCTCTCTCTCTCTCTCTCTCTCTCTCTCCCCGACGACCGGCGACTACCCGACCTCCGATGGCGTCGCGGCCGGCGACCCCCTCCACCGACTCCCAGAGCTCCGGCGGCACCCCCCCCCCCCACCCCCCCACTCGGGTCTCTCTCTCTCTCTCCATCTCTCTCCTCTCTCCACTTTGGCCCAAACCCTCCCTCCCCGGCCCCCTCCCCTCCCACGGCAGCCCCCTCCCCTCTGGCGGCGCCCCCACCCCTCCCTCCCCCGGCCCCCCTCCCCTCCAGCGGCCCCCACCCCCTCCCTCACTCCTCCACCAGCCCACACACACACAGAGGTTGAGAGGGAGGGGCCGACCCCCCCTCCCCTCCAGCAGCACCCCCCCCCATCCCCTCCCTCCCTCCGGTGCGCACACACACAGAGGTTGAGAGGGAGGGGGCCGACCCCCCCCCTCCGGCGCCCCCACCCCCCATCCCCTCCTCCCCTCCGGTGGGCAACCCACACCCCCCATCCCCTCCCTCCCCTCCGGCGCACACACACAGAACATAGGAAGAAAGGGGATCGGGCCTGAAAAAATGAAAAAAAAATCGCAGGATTTGGCCGAAATCAGTCTGATCAGTTGGATGATCCAAGGGCTACCCTCTCGCCTGGAATCACATTGGCCGAGGGTGATCCATCCAGGAATTTTCTGATTCACAGACCATGGATGTGGGAGGGATGGCCTAATGGAGTTTTGAAGACTGCAGATGGAAAATAGGACCCTGCATAATTTGTGGCCATAGAAACTTAAACATATGATATTGAATAGGCAGTTCATAATGTTTGGATAGTGCCAAAATGGTAGTTTTCATCAGCTAGGATTTCAAATGGTTTTAGAAAGCCCCTCAATCCTAGGTCAAAAGTACATATTTATTTATGATAGACTTATCGATGTTTTAATTTAAGATGTTATTTGACAGAAGAAGGCTGTGATTGGACGCTACTACGAAGTTGCAGGAGGACAAAAGTAGATCCTGAAGACCACATATAAAGTACTGGAGGAGTTGCCCCAGTGGATAAGGCCTTCCATGTACACCAAAGTCAAGGGTCTTAGGTTCAAAACTCAGCAGGGTCAGGTTTAATGGAATTTAAAGGAAGTTTGTATAGATAAATTAGTGTAAGTATTTTTCCAGCAAAAGAAAATATGATGAAATGGCAATTCTAGATATTCAGACATGTAATGTGTGGGACAGGGAGAGAGTTGGCTCAAAAGTCCATGTGAAAGTTAAATGCCGTTCTCTGGTTATAAAGATGGGCAAGGCGGATTCCCTACATAACCTGATTGTAGGAAACATGGAACTGAGCAAATCTATCTCTCCAGGTATAGTTATCGTGTATCTGGCTGAGGTTTTTTTTGGGTTCATGAGAATGCTAAAGCACGAGGAGCAAGAAATGATACATAACAATAATACACCTCAAGGTACAGTCAAAGCATGTTTAAACGGCAATGCAACAGTTTTGCCAAAATGTTCAACTGTCTTAAACCCTATATCGGATGTAGTAGCACTTGAATCACCAATATAACAATAGTTGCATCCTTCTTATTGCTAATCTCCCCTCCAATTGCACAAATGGTGCATTCAAGTCCATCAGTCTCAGAAGCAAAGAATACATGATTGAGCCTTGTTAAGGGGTGAATAAGGACAGGGCATGTATTCGGCCACTGATCCTAGAAACACCGAGGTTTCTTGCCCTCCACCATAAGAAGTTTTTGTTGCTAATTCATATGTCAGCCAATATCCATATGATGACCAGTTACGAATATGGTATTTTTATGGAGTTCGTGTGCCAAATCCATGGGATTGTTATAAAAATAAAGTTTATATGAGTGTACCTAAGGCAAAGATTTTTCGTAGCCAAAGTTAAATTGAGAAAAAAGTATGAAACATATGCTTACTCATTACACTCATTTAACGCTGTCAGAAGCTTTGAAAGTGTATGACTAGTGATCTCAAAAGATAGGTCGATTACTATTTTCTTGGATTTCAGCAAGTGCTGCCACTGCATTTGCCACCACCGTAGGGTGTTGTCGGATATTAGGTCCTTAAGGGTCTCCAAGAATCCTCTATCCAACTAGCTCAGCATTTATATTGTAAAGTTTAGCTCAGCATTTATATCGTAAAGTTTAGTGTACATTTATCATAACATGTTATTTTCACTTTTTTCTCCAAGCCTACTAGATCATGACTTTTTTCTGTTTATTTTTTTTTAAAGTTGCACAGACACATATTACTTTGAGTAAAGTTGCACAAGCACTCATATTACTTTCTTGTTCAATGCGGTATTCATTTGTACAAATTGTTCAGGTTTTGGGTGTTCTTTTCTTGTGCGGCCCTCATTATACCGGTACGGTTATACCAACCCCGTCGGTATAGCAAGAGTCCTCACAGTGGGACATTTACCTAAACGATACTAACAGCTGAGATACACGCGAATATACAACAGAGTAGCGGAAGTAAAGACATCTGTCTTCATTCATTCATCATCCACATTAAACATACATGAAGTTTGCAATAAACATAAAGGATTATAAGTTCACATAATTTAAATTGCTGAAATTTAAATACATAATGTCCACACTTATACATCATTTTATGATATTTCTAATACAATGTTCAAATTACATACTATGGAATACACAAATCACAAAGAAGCTCCAAACTAGCTAGTCTCCGCGCTCGGAGTCCGTCTCTGCTGCCTCCTCCAAAGGTGCCACGTCACCAACTACACCTGTACGCCGCAGCAAGGAGTGAGTCCAGAGACTCAGCAAGCAACACTAACCACAACATACACGTATAAGTCTTAGTGGTTTCCACATGCCATTTACAATTTGCAACACATGGCATGCTAGACAATTTAAAGTTTCAACCTATCATGAAAGTTTACAACTTTATACTTGATCATGCTTTCAGATTTCTGAGAATAAATTTCCTATCACATGCTTTCTATCCCATTTACTTATGAAACCTGTCTTTACGAACCGGGACATGAGAGCTACCACACAGAACATTGTGCTTACAACATGAAAGAAAACACGACTAGCATGGATCCTACATATTTTTAAAAACACATTCATAGACATTTTCACATGCTTTAAGTTGCTGGTTTCACATGGTTTCATGGCTGTAAACCTACACATGAGAGCTACAATATCGCTTAAACAAATCATGTGAACAACCAATCATGTCCTTGGATACGTGCTCATCAATTATCCCTAACATGGATTCTAGACATTTTTGCACACATACACATGATAATAACAACATGAATTTACTGATTTCACATGGTTTCAGATTTGTCTCACATGGATCTCAATATCATATCTTCACATTTAGAATTTCACATTTCCTTTACACAAGTTTTCTCTTTCATATGGTTACACTTTACACATACACATTCACATTGTTCACTTACACATTTACACATGGACACATACACATTACACATTTCTCATTACACATTTTAGGTGCTGTGACACATAGTCCAAACCACCAAAGAAGGACATATACACATCACATTACACATAGCCCATCTAGGCATTCCAATGGCGACTCTTGGACTGCGCAGACCGGGAGAACAAGTCTCCACCCTAACCAGTGGTACTTGTCCACCTCCTGGATTTCACCCTAATGCCCTTAGGGTCACTTACACATTGAACTTTCTCAGGGGGACTTTCCCTGATACAGCTCCACTGCCTCTACGGAAGCAGTGTCACATTGGCACAGTTCACATTTACATTTTTACCGTTTACACATGTTTTTACACCTCCACTTTTCATCTCATTTTCACTTTCTCACTCACATGTATATCTCTGTTTTTCCTAACATGGTACTACAGATTTCAGGAGCTTAACACACAGAAATTTCACTAATCAAGTTGGGTTTAGACAATAACTAACCACATTACGATAATATACGTAGATTATCACATTTCACATGAAAATACATAACTTCATATTTACTGATTCAAATGACCTGAAATTTTAACCACATGCTATTTTCGGTTTCTAGATCATACACTCAAATTTCAGATTTTCTGAGCTAAATAGAATTTACAGAAAATAAAACACCTATTTAGCATGCTATTCACAACTTAAGTTACATGGGGTTTAACACATCTTGCAATTTGCCACTTACTGTTTTAACAGGGCTACTAACATATGCATGATTTGAGAATACAGATTTTTCCTAAATCATACATCTATAGATTAATCATCACAATCTTTCTTGTATGTCTTTTACTTACCGAACCGGATTTATTTGCAATTTATACAAGCATGGATAATTTATCAAAATTGCATACACATATACTGACCCACTAATCTTCATGATCAGACAAAACAAGGCATTCAGACTAATCCTAATCATGAAACATGGATTTGCAAGATTTTCAACAAGTCATGCTCACAAGTTTAAGGGATACAATATTTCCAACATCCACCACCACACATCAACTTCATCCACACACCACAATTGACTATATACATAGAGTATAGGATTACCATATATCCTCATCACGGAAACCATACCGAAATTAATGTATAGGAAGGGCAGAACAGTTCACTGTTCTGTCCAGAAGAACTTGGCGGCGGTCTCTGGCCGCTGACTCAGGTCAGCGGCATGGTCGATGGACGCCAAGCATGATATCGGCGTCCAGGGACCTTGCCGTCAATGCAGGTCTGTGCAGAAACACAGACCCAGCTCTCAAACTTGGTGAATGGGAGGGTCTAGGACTCGAGGAAAAATCTATAAAATGATAGAAACGACCTAGACTCATACGGGAACATCATGGATAGGTCACTTGCCTTTTAAAAATTCTTCAAAGGATCTAGGGCTTGGAGAAGCTCTCCTTGGGCAGTCCCAAGAAGCCTCCAAATGAACTCTCCTCCGTTCTTGATGAGATCCACAGCAAGCCGAGGTCGGGAAGCCTTCCTCATCGATCCTCAACCTCCTTTGCAGTGGAACGCCGGATCAAGCTTCAGAAGTGTGGATTTTTGGGTGAAAAAGTGGGGGTTTTTTCTCAGTTTCTCTCTAGGGTTTTCTTCTCTCTTTTTCTCCTCTTGCAAGGTGAAGGAGGAGTGGAAGAGGCCATTTCGGGTTCAGACATAAGGTAGGTCTCTCTCCCACTCTTAGGTGATTGACAGCCCTCAGAGCCGTTGGGGACATCCCCCAATGGTTGGCTTTCTTGTTTCAGAAGCTTGCAGCTCTGCTGCGCATGCAGGCCAGAGATATTGGCGTCCATATCGCTGGACGCCAGGATTAGTGTTGGCGTCCATGTCTGGACGCTGACACCACCTCACGGCCTGGGGTTGACGCCAAGATGGCCTTCGGCCAGAACTCTAAATTATGCAGAAAACCATGCATACCATGCGTATATACATGCAATATGTATATGGTATTATATCCATACTATCACCATGCACTACATACATTATTTATATTTAATATAACACATGCACACGTACTTGTACTATTAATACGTACGTAAATATGTACATACATACACAAGCGCACATATACACAACATACAAATAATGCGACGGAAATTCGAGGGCCTTACACCCTCTCCCCCTTAAAGAAACTTCGTCCTCGAAGTTAGAACGACACTACTCAAACAAAAGGGGATACTTCTTCTTCATCGCATCCTCAAGCTCCCACGTAGCCTCCTCACGTGAGAAGTTCCGCCATAGAACTTTCACCGACGCAATACTCTTGTTCCGGAGATGCTGAACCTTCCGGTCAGAATGGCTACTGTTGCTCGACATACGAAAGATCTGGCTGGATCTCCACTGGCTCATGACTATCACATGAGACGGATCTCGGACATACTTCCTGAGCATAGATACGTGGAATACAGGGTGAACGCTAGCCAAAGCTGGGGTAATGCTAGCTCATACGCCACGCTGCCCAACGTCTGAGAATCTCATATGGGCCAATGAACCTAGGGCTTAGCTTGCTATGCCTGCCAAATCTGACAACACCTCGAGTAGGCGATATCTTCAAGAAGACATGATCGCCAACCTCGAACTCCAAATCCTTCCTCCTGTTGTCGGCATAACTCTTCTGCCTATCCTGTTCCGCAACAAGCCTTTTCCTGATAAGTTGGATCTTATCCGAAGTTTCCTGAACTAACTCCGGTCCGATCAACTGCCTATCACCAGTCTCCTCCCAACATAAGGAGATCTGCAGGGCCTACCATACAACGCCTCGAATGGAGCCATACCAATACTAGCATGAAAGCTGTTGTTGTATGCGAACTCCACAAGAGGTAAATGACGCTCCCAATCATCCTTCCAATCCAGAACACACGCTCTCACATATCCTCGAGCGTCTGGATAGTCTTTTCGACTGTCCATCGGTCTGGGGATGAAACGCCGAACTGCGCTTAAGCTCCGAACCTAACGCATCCTGAAGACCCTTCCACAATCTCGAAGTAAATCTCGGATCTCGATCCGAATGATCGACTTCGGCACACCATGCAATCTAATGATACCGCTAACATACAATCTAGCCAAACTCTCTACTGACTGCTTCTTCTTCATAGGCAAGAATGAGCAGTCTTCGAGAATCTATCTACAACAACCCAAATCGAGTCATTGCCCCTTCTAGATCGAGGCAAACCCGATACGAAATCCATAGTGACAGCTTCCCACTTCCACACTGGGATATCCATCCTCTGCATAAGGCCGGATGGTCGCTGCCGCTCGGCTTTCACTTGCTGACATACTAGACATCTAGACACATAATCCGCAACATCCTTCTTCATGTCGGACCACCAAAATGATCTCTTCAGATCTTGATACATCTTAGTGTTACCCGATGAATAGAGAATCGCGATCTATGAGCCTCCGCTAACACATGCTCACGGACATCTACTACATCAGGGACACAAACACGGTGCTGAAATCTAATCACACCGTCCTCATCACGAGCAATGCCCGCCTTACCCACTAACTCTAACAATCTAGGTTTGGCTTTCTGCTGCTCAATCACCTCATCCAAGACTGAGGATCTAAGGATAGCTGAGCTACAAAAGCCTGACACAGCGATGGCTCTAACTCGGTCATAGCACACTGCGTCCTCCAAACATCTTCCAATCCTGCTGGAGCGAAGACCTCCTTCTACTAAGAGCATCCGCTACAACAGCCTAACCCGATCCGAGACGCATCCGTATAGATGGCAAAGCCCTCTAGACCACTAGGCAATACCAATACCAGAGCAGAAGTAAGCTTAGCCTTCAATAGCTGAAAGCTACGCTCACATGCCTCAGACCATACGAACTTCTCACCCTTTCTGGTCAGCTTTGTCAAAGGGGCGGCGATGGATGAGAAACCCTCAATGAATCGCCGATAGTAACCAGCTAACCCAAGGAAACTACGAATCTCCGAAGGGGTCTTGGGAACATCCCAATCCATAACAGCCTGGACCTTCGCTGGATCAACTGCAACACCAGCGCCGGAGATACATGCCCGAGGAAATGAACCTCGCGCAACCAAAAACACTTGCTGAATTTTGCATACAGCTTGTGCTCACGAAGAACCTCTAAGACTAACCTCAAATGCTGACGGTGTGTGGCCTCATCCGGAGAATAGACCAACGTCATCAATAAACACAACACAAAACTATCTAGGTAAGGTCTAAACACCCGGTTCATGAGATCCATGAACGCTGCAGGGCGTTGGTCAATCCGAAAGGAAGGACCAAGAACTCATAATGTCCATAACGGGATCTAAATGCCGTCTTGGACACATCCTCACTCCTAATCCGCAGCTGATGATAACCAGATCGCAAGTCAATCTTAGAAAAGACTAATGCATCCTGCAACTGGTCAAACAGATCATCGATCCGAGGTAAGGGATACCTGTTCTTCACAGTCACTTGTTTAGCTTCCGATAGTCATGCACAACCTAAGTGACCCGTCTTTCTTCTTGACAATAATACAGGTGCGCCCCAAGGGGAAACACTAGGCGAATAAATCCCTTATCAAGCAATTCTTGCAATTGCTTCCTCAACTCGGCTAACTCTGCAGGGCCATCCGATATGGAGCCTTCGAGATAGGAGAGGTGCCTGGAAGCAACTCTATAGTGAACTCTATCTCCCTATCCGGTGGCAATCCAGACAAGTCATCGGGAAAGACATCTAGAAATTCCTGCACCACATCGATCTCTGCAAGAGTCAGTGACGAACTAGCATCGGGTACTAGCATAACGCTGGCAAGAAATGCGTCACAACCCTTGTTCACCATGCGCATCGCCTTCATGGCAGAGATGACCCTTTCCCGCTAAGTTCTTTGGCAAGGGATGAGAGAACTCGTCCTCACCAGGAATGCGGAAAACAATCTTCTTCCTACGACAATCCACTAACGCATAGTGCTCCTCTAGCCAATCCAGACCAAGATAGCATCATAGTCCTTCATCTTTAGCAAGAAGAAACACCCATCTAGGAATCTATCCTCAATGCACACAGGTAACGACGGAATGCACTTCCTAGTCGATACCGTACCCGCAGGGGTGTGCACAGACAAAGGGACCTCTAACTCCTCAGACTCTATGCCTGACTCTAGGCTAACTGCCTAGCGAACCGCTCGGAAATGAATGAGTGAGTAGCACCCGTATCAAACAAAACCCGAGCGTGCACACCGAAAAGCAAAACCGTACCTTCGGTCCATGCTCCGCCTGCTCGGCGTCCTCGCGAGCTAAAGCAAACACTCGAGCTGGGGCTCGAGGCCTTCCTGGTCTCCTGTAGCTGGCGCGGCTGCCGCTACTGCTGGTGCTGGCGCTCCACGCTGATCTCCTTGCTGAAGTCTTGGGCAATCTTTGATCTTGTGGTCGCTGCTCCCACACTTCAAGCATCTACCCCGCTACCAACCAACACTCGGACCCACCATGTGTCTTCCCGCAATGGGGACACTCTTTTTTCACACCGGGGGAACGTACAGAGGTACCTGAGAGTTGCTGACTGTCAAGGTTTCTGCGGTGTCTGTACACCGTCTTCTTCTTATCCTGCCGCTGGAATGTCGCTGCCGGCCTCTTCTGCGAAGCCTTCTTTTCCTCCTCCAGATACTGCTCCATTTCTCCCTCCTGCCTGCAGGCAGCGCTGAGGGCCTCGTCTAGCGTGCGGTGGTCAAACGCCACGAGTCTCGTCCTCAGTGATGGTTTGAGACCCATCACGAATTTCTTCGTCTTCCTGCGCTCATCCTCTACGTATGCGTGCATATTTAGAAAGTTCAGAAAACCTTGCCTCGTATTCCAGGACGGTCATTGATCCTTGCGTCAGGGAAAGGAATTCTTGCTCCATCTTGTCCTGGATATGCTCTGGGACGAACTTGGCTCGAAGAGCCTCACGAACGCGTCCCACGTCACGTCTACTGCTCCGTCCTCGAAGCGTGTACGAAGTAGGGAGGACCACCATACATCCGCTCTCTCCTGCAATACCCCTTCATAAGCACCAACTAACAATTTCTAACTTAAGCAAAACACACAACATACAGGATTAACTACCTGTAGCATGTAGGTGGCTAATGTCACCTTATCCTCATCAGGACACCTGATGCTCGGAAGATTTTCTCTGTCTCCCTCAACCAGCTTTCTGCCATTATGGATCACTCTCCCCCTTAAAAGAGGGTGGGGTCATCCTCTTGAATCGCTCCATGATGGATGGTCCACCATGGTCCTGAGCTGGGCCTGAGCCTGCTACATTAAACAATAACATATACATAAACACAATATCATGCAATTTAAATAGCAAGCTACTTAGTTGTTTCATTATTCTACCTGGGCCTCCAACTGGGCCTGGAGTGCTGCCTGGGTATGAGCCTGCGTCTGCATGGCTTGCACCAGACCTTGCATGAATACTCCGTAGTCCACAGGCGGCGGTGGGGGAAGCACAGGACCCTTGGGGCGGGGCCTGCTGCTCCGCCCGCTCCTCACGCCTCTGCTCGTCGTCGCGAGCTGGCACACCTCCACGTCGTCCACAGGAAGCCATGGCTGTAATAAATTTCAGCCACCATTAGAGCTAGGTTACTAAGTTTGTTAACCATTTTCTTATCTATCTTTTACTTCTCATTAGTGTTTTCTACACATGTGGACATACTTAGCATGCAATGGGGATGATGACTTAGGTATATTCATGTGCAATCTCAACCGGTTCTCTGATACCAATCTCTGTGACGCCCCTCATTATACCGGTACGGTTATACCAACCCACGTCGGTATAGCAAGTCCTCACAGTGGGACATTTACCCAAACGATACTACAGCTGAGATACACGCGAATATACAACAGAGTAGCGGAAGTAAAAGACACTGTCTTCATTCATTCATCATCCACATTAAACATACATGAATTTGCAATTAACAATAAGGACTAAAGTTCACATAATTTAATTGCTGAAATAAAATACATAATGTCCACACTTATACATTCCTTTTCATGATATTTCTAATACAATGTTCAATTACATACTATGGATAACACAATCACAAAGAAACTCCAAACTAGCTATCTCCGCGCTCGGAGTCCGTCTCTGCTGTCTCCTCCAAGGTGCCACGTCACCACTACACCTGTACGCCGAAGCAAGAGTGAGTCCAAGACTCAGCAAGACCACTAACCATAACATACACGTAAGTCTTAGTGGTTTCTACATGCACATTTACAATTTGCAACACATGGCATGCTAGACAATTTAAGTTTCAACCTATCATGAAAGTTTACAACTTTATACGTGGATCATGCTTTCAGATTTCTAAGAATAAAATTTACCTATCACATGCTCTCTATCCCATTTACTCATGAAACTTTGTCTTTAAAGAACCGGACATGAAAGCTACCAACATGAACATTGTGCATACATGAAAGAAAACACGACTAGCATGGATCCTACATATTTTTAAAACATCATAGACATTTTCACATGCTTTAGTTGCTGGTTTCACATGGTTTCATGGCTGTAAACCTACACATGAGAGCTACAATATCGCTTAAAACAAATCATGTGAACAACCAATCATGCACTTGCATACGTGCTCATCAATTATCCCTAACATGGATTCTAGACATTTTTGCACACATAACATGATAATACAACATGAATTTACTGATTTCACATGGTTTCAGATTTGTCTCACATGGTTTCAATATCATATCTTCACATTTAGAATTCACATTTCCTTACACAAGTTTTCTCTTTCACATGGTTACACTTTACACATACACATTCACATTGTTCACTTACACATTTACACATGGACACATACACATTACACATTTCACATTACACATTTTAGGTGCCGTGACACATAGTCCAAACCACCAAAGAAGGACATATACACATCACATTACACATAGACGCCATCTAGGCATTCCAATGGCGACTCTTGGACTGCGCAGACCGGGAGAACAAGTCTCCACCCTAACCAGTGGTACTTGTCCACCTCCAGGATTTCCCCCTAATGCCCTTAGGGTCACTTACACATTGAACTTTCTCAGGGGGACTTTTTCCCTGATACAGCTCCACTGCCCTCTACGGAAGCAGTGTCACATTGGCACAGTTCACTTACACATTTACCATTTTACACATGGTTTTACACCTCACACTTTTCATCTCATTCACTTTCTCACTCACATGCATATCTCTGTTTTTCCTAACATGGTACTACAAATTTCAGGAGCTTAACACACAGAAATTTCACTAATCAAGTTGGGTTTAGACAATAACTAACCACATTACGATAATATACGTAGATTATCACATTTCACATGAAAAATACATAACTTCATATTTACTGATTCAAATGACCTGAAATTTTAACCACATGCTATTTTCGGGTTCTAGATCATACACTCAAATTTTCAGATTTTTCTGAGCTAAATAGAATTTACAGAAAATAAAACACCTATTTAGCATGCTATTCACAACTTAAGTTAACATGGGGTTTAACACATCTTGCAATTTGCCACTTACTATTTTAACAGAGGCTACTAACATATGCATGATTTGAGAATACAAGATTTTTCCCTAAATCATACATCTATAGATTAATCATCACAATCTTTCTTGTATGTCTTTTTACTTACCGAACCGGATTTATTGGCAATTTATACAAGCATGGATAATTTATCAAAATTGCATACACATATACTGACCCACTAATCTTCATGATCAGACAAAACCAAGGCATTCAGACTAATCCTAATCATGAAACATGGATTTGCAAGATTTTCAACAAGTCATGCTCACAAGTTTAAGGGATACAATATTCCAACATTCACCACCACACATCACACTCATCCACACACCACAATTGACTATACATAGAGTATAGGATTACCATATATCCTCATCACGGAACCATACCGAAATTATGTATGGAAGGGCAGAACAGTTCACTGTTCTGTCCAGAAGACTTGGCGGCGTCTCTGGCCGCTGACTCAGGGTCAGCGGCATGGTCGATGGACGCCAAGCATGATATCGGCGTCCAGGGACCTTGCCGTCAATGCAGGTCTGTGCAGAAACACAGACCCGAGCTCTCAAACTTGGGTGAATGGGAGGGTCTAGGACTCGAGGAAAAATCTATAAAAATGATAGAAACGACCTAGACTCATATGGGAACATCATGGATAGGTCACTTGCCTTCTAAAAATTCTTCCAAAGGATCTAGGGCTTGGAGAAGCTCTCCTTGGGCAGTCCCAAGAAGCCTCCAAATGAACTCTCCTCCGGGTTCTTGAGCGAGATCCACAGCAAGCCGAGGTCGGGGAAGCCTTCCTCGATGATCCTTCTACCTCCAGTTGCAGTGGAACGCCGGATCAAGCTTCAGGGTGTGGATTTTTGGGTGAAAAGGTGGGGTTTTTCTCAGTTTCTCTCTAGGGTTTTCTTCTCTCTTTTTCTCCTCTTGCAAGGTGAAGGGAGGAGTGGGAAGAGGCCATTTCGGGTTCAGACATAAGGTAAGGTCTCTCTCCCACTCTTAGGTTGATATGACAGCCCTCAGAGCCGTTGGGGACATCCCCCAATGGTTGGGCTTCCTTGTTTCAGAAGCTTACAGCTCTGCTGCGCATGCAGGCCAGAGATATTGGCGTCCATATCGCTGGACGCCAGGATTAGTGTTGGCGTCCATGTCTGGACGCTGACACCACCTAAACGGCCTGGGGTTGACGCCAAGATGGCCTTCGGCCAGAACTCTGAATTATGCAGAAAACCATGCATACCATGCGTATATACATGCAATACGTATATGGTATTATATCCATACTATCATCATGCACTACATACATTATTTATATTTAATATAAACACATGCACACGTACTTGTACTAATTAATACGTACGTAAATATGTACATACATACACAAGCGCAAAATACACACATAAATACAAATAATGCGATGGAAATTCGAGGGCCTTACATTTCTGCTCAGGTAATCCTTCCATCCCCTCTATATATGTTTTTGAACCAACTGTTGGAATCTCTTATTTTGATGATTTAACTATGATCTATCAGTGAATCATGCTTCAATCATATCTAACACTATGTTCCATGTGTAGCTCACAGAAATGTTGATATGATGATAGTGGTGTTGACACAATTCTGATAGTGTGTCAACACGATTCAATCCAGCAATTATCATGAAAGCAAGCCAGTTGTGTCGACACAAGTTCATCATGTGTCGACACATCATCCTCTCACAGAAGCTTTTAAGAACTAAAAGTGCCAGTGGTGTCGACACAAGTTCAGTGTGTCGACACATCTCATGCATCCAGTAAGCAGTGAAGTTTGAAGGAGCTAGTGGTGTCGACACATGTTGGTTATGTGTCGACACATCCTATGCATCCAGGAAATAGTCAGAAGACAGGCAGTCTGTGGTGTCGACACAAGATGATTGTGTGTCGACACACCATGTCCCTCCCAGAAGCATGTTTTGTAGTCTGTGGTCATGTGTGTCGACACAGGTGATATATGTGTCGACACAAGTCATCAGATAATGTTGTCAAGACACAAAGCTAGGAACATGTGTCGACACATAACTCATGTTGTGTCGACACACTTTGACTTAAATTCCAGATCTGATTTTGTGGACACGTGGATGACTTTGGATCAAAGTTTTTGAGCGAGAATTCTGTGCCCCCAAATTCCAAGGCACTTAGTGGGTACATGGGACTATAAATGCACATCAACCACTCATCTTTGAGGTAACACACACCTCAGTTCTCTCAACTCCTAGAAGCAGAAGGCGAAACTAGAGAGAGGCTTCATCCTGAAGAATTGTTGTCCAAATCTAAAGAATTGGGGGATCCAAGTACCTTGGCTGATCAACCTCAAGTGGAATTCCCAAATTTTAGAGTCTACATCATGGAGCTGAAGCTGGAAGCCTGAATCCTCATCTAGAAGCAGAACAGGGGAAATCGAACCATACCTTTTCAATCTACAATTCAATTTTTCTGTCTGGTTCTTTACTCTAACTCATTTCCTATTGTGCGTTTTGTGAAATTGGAACAACTCTTGTGCTCAATTTCACGTGTGTGTTCAGATCTGAGATCTCTGTCATCTCAGAGTGTGTGTGTTGTAGTGTGACCTATTTGGACTGGCGACATAAGCCACTTTGTGTGTGTGTGGATGGTGGATGTAGGATACACAATTGTGTAATCTGAACTACCCTAAATCCTTATGCCTTGTGGTTTGAATGTTCTTGCTTTAGATGATTGGTAGGCTCATGGCTCTCACATCATTTAATCTGTCTTGACTGTTCAGAATTGTGCATAAGTCATACATCTAAGTTTCTCATTAGTTTCTCGAGTTGCTAATCAAGTAATTTCAAAATCAGTTGAAATCTATTCACCCCCCCCCCCCCTCTTCTAGATTTCATCATAGCTGTTTTCCGCAACATTTCATTTGGTATCAGAGAAGGTTCTCATTGCACTTGCTAAGTGTTTGATCTAGCGATCAAGAGTTTTTGCTATGGAAATCACAAAGGGGTTTATGGCTGAGGGTCACTCAATTACTAGACCTCCACTTTTCGATGGATCTGACTATTCTTACTGGAAAATATAGATGCAGGTGTTTCTAAGAGCTCAGGACTATGAACTCTGGAAGATTGTTGATAAAGGACCTGCTGAATTACCAGAAGATGAAGATCTATGGACCAAGGAGCAAATCAGGAAATACACACTCAACTGGAATGCTATAAATATGATGCAGTGCGCCAAACATCCCAAAAGTACTCCAGAGTCTCATGTAAGTCTGCGAAAGAGATGTGGGATAAACTCCAACTGATCTATGAGGGAACATCTGAGGTAAGGGAGACAAAGTCAAGTATACTAGTCTCAGAATATGAAATGTTTAGGATGAAGAGTGATGAGACTATTTCTGAAATGTTTGCTAGGTTCATTCTTAATGTTTGTAACATCCCTATTCCCCTTAAGGGTTAGTTCTCCCGGCTGAGGTCATGACAGGTCGATCCATCGCCTTCTAAAGGTGACGTAGGTGACCGTCGCATTCTGGTTTAGAACTCGCCGGCCGCCCCTGTCGCGACAGGACTCTGACAGCAGACTCTCCTTTTGTCTTTTGTTGTCTGGACGGTGGAGACACGTGTTGGCTTGCATGCATGAACGTGACATACTGGCCCTCGCGATCAGATGTCAGCGTTGCATGCATGCCATGAGCTAACACGACGACCAGGTTCGTCACGTTCTCAACGTCTGTGTTTAAGTTGCTCTGGCCAAGACCACAACCCCCATTTCGCCACTTCTCTATGTTCTTCCCTCTCTGGAGACCCTGTGGCTGGGCTGCTCCGTGGGGAGCTTGGGGAAGACCTAGTGTGTGTGTGGTGGTTTGTGAAGGTAGGTGTTGGGCTGTATTGTGTGGATCTTGTGCTTTCAACCTGTACTTCTCCCTCACTCTCTTCTTGATCTTTGTGGCTATCATTCCTCCATGGTGTGCTCATCTCCATCGGCTCAAGAAGGAGGTCGTGATCGGCTCGTAGGCGGCGGCTCTTGGAGCATTGGAGCTCGGAGGTGGAGGGGTGCAAGCCTATGAGAAGGCCCTTATTGTTTGGATCTTCTTATTGAGGTAGGGATCCCCAAACCCTCCACCTAGTTCTAACATGCTAGGACCCAACCCTCTTTCTCCAAGCCTAGATTGCATGTTTAGATGTGCTTGTGTCTTGGATTTCATGTGGTTGGCTTGTGATGCTTGGATCATGCTGAGATGTGTTGGGTGGTAATGAGGGTTTACTTGATGCATGTAAGGTTATGTGAGTGTAGCTAGCATTACTTGCATGCATGTGGGTTATTTGGGGTGTTTGGATAATAGTGACTATTTTCCATCGTTTCCATGCTCCCCTCCCTGTTTTGTATCATGTGGTGTGATTTTGGGGGTGCTGGAGTTGCTCTGTTTGAGCACTCAGCTGTGGTCGCAATGGGTTTCCCAGTCGCGACCAGGTCACGATGTATCGTTGCGTCGCGTTCTCCTTGAACGCGTCCCGACACCCGTCGCGTCTAGTAAACATGACGGGGTTGTGGCCGGCGTTAGGAGTTCGGGGTCTCGTCGGATCGGGACCTCCATGCCAGTCGTGATATTACCGTGATGGGTACGTGTCGCGTTCAAAGACCCGGGCTTGTTGCGGCGTCCTTATTCTTCGCTTTCTTATCGCGACGGGCTTGAGTTTCGCCTTCCGTTTCCTTATCGCGATAGGTAGGATCGTCACGTTCTGAACGCGATGTATCGTTGCGTTGCCTCTCTGACCGAGAGAGACTGGCGACAGGTTTTGACGTTCTGCTTCCGCTGCGACTCGGTTTCCTTGGCACCTGTGCTGTTCCTAGTGCAGAGCTACTCTAGTCTCTTCGCCCAGTGCTAGACACTTGAGGGCTTGTCCACAAGACAGGTTGTTACCATTACCTGGGACCCCCATCCCCGCGCGTCTGTTAGAGGGAGTTCTCCAAGCGGCAGACATGCTCAAGTCATGGACTCGGAGCAGAGGGAAAAATGGTGGGGACAGCGACGTGGAGTCGTTTGTAGAGCTCTCTTACCTGGTCTAGGTCTCCGAGGTTTGTGGCACTCTTTCGATACGGACCAGCTAGTCCTTTCTTATCGCCTCACTCTACGTGGTTCCGGAACCATTTAGAGGGGTCAGGCGTGGAACCGTAGTCCGAACAGACTATGGCAGTTGTGGTTGTTCTTAGTTCTGGTTCTCACTCCGACGAGAGGTGCTAGACATGGACCGTTGGTCGAGGGTAAGGCGTGTGGCGCACCTGACCAGCTGACTAGTGTAGTGTTCTGTAGCTAGTGTGTTTGTCTAGGCAATGTCTGCTATCTGTGTGTATAGTTGGATTCTAGGGGTGCCTTGGTTACACAGGTTTTCCGGTCCCGCGTGTACCTAGACCGACGACCATGTAGTTCTTTCACGCTTCCACACTTGACTCTATTTAGTAGAATAGAATTTACTGCTTTATTTAATTACTGCACTTAGTTCTATTCTACTGTTAGAACTAGTGGGAGATTGGTCGTCCCTACTGGACTTCTTCGTGAAGCTCACTCCCTATTTTGTGGGTGAGACTTCACAGCAGCTCCCTCCGCGATGAACTGAGGAGACGAGCCCGCAGTAGTCAGCGTCCCTGGTGAGCAGTGTTCCCCCAGCAGTTGTACTTCACCCTTGAGGTATGCCCCTAAGGGACATGTTCTTTCCCTTTTATTTCAGCACTTGTACTTTATTTACTTTGGGACTGTACTAGACTGTTACTTTAGTGTGGACTTTCCCTTCACTTGTAGTACATTTTAGTTTGTTGTTGTTATTTATCTCTATTACATATCTTGTTAGACCGATCCATTAGCCCTTTCGGGTCTCCGAACCCGTGGCGGCAGTGCCGTGGTTGGATCCTTAGTGGGAGCCAGGGATTTGGGCGTCGGGGCTGTTACAGTGGTATCAGAGCAAGGGTTCTATCAAGACTTGTAGTGGAAATAAGTAATAACGTAAAGTCCCTTAGGAAGTACAAGTAACACTACTACACCACTGGAGTTTTATCTGTTAACCTCTTATTGTGTCTGTTTTACAGAACATGACTCCACGCACTCGTAGGCAGGCTCGTGAGCTGGTGGATCGTCAGGACTCAAAGTCGGATGGGTTGGCTGCAGCCGAGCACGTGCCGATTCATGCTCAACCCCAGCAGTTCGAGCAGCCTGGGGACCCATTGCCGCAGGGCATTCCCTTGCAGCAGGGAGGGCCACAGCAAGCAGCAGTAGTGGTTTCTGCCCCCGCCCCCTCCGACCGTGATGGAGTAGTGGTGGAGAGCGATGTTCCAGGGTCCGTGGCAGTACCCCCAGTACCCTTAGTACCAGCCGTACCAACAGATGCCGGCAGGAGGTCAGCAGTTCGCGAGAGATGGCAGCAGAGGAGTAGCCACCACCGACCCCGCAGCAGCACCAGTTAGCCAGAGGTACCCCCGTGGTATGGCAGCAGACTCCAGTTACAGCGGTAGCACCTGAGGACCGCTAGCGCATCTGGAGAGGTTCCTTCATCTTCGACCTTTGACTTTTTTTGGTGACTGTGATCCAGACAGGGCAGAGAGTTGGATCCATGAGCTCGAGCGCACCTTCGAGACAATGGACTGTGCAAAGGTGGATCAGTCAGGTTGGGATATATCAGTAGAAGGGGTCAGCCCACGAGTGGTGGAGAGTAGTGAGGCAGACCAGTTTTCAGGGCAGGAGGCTGGAGCAGATCGCTTTGCCGAAGTTCCTGGTGGCTTTTCACGGCGAGTTCATCCCCGACTACGCTTTCCGTGAGAGGAGGGACCAGTTCCATGAGTTGGTATAGGGAGAGTTGACCGTTGCGCATTACCACCAGAGGTTCCTGTAGCTTCTTCGACACGTTCCCCATGTGGCAGCTAGTGAGCAGGCTCATACCGAGCGGTTCATCAGTAGGCTACGCTTGGACTTGAGGTGGGCCATAGCTGGTCTCCTCTGTGACTCCTTGGCGGTGGCAGTGGCGAGAGCTACGGCCTTGGAGCGGGAATGTCGTTTTCAGCCACAGCAGAGTGGAGGCTCAGGGAGGTCTTCTCTATATCAGTGCCCCTCGGTAGTCGAGGGAGTGTTTCCTCTTCTTCTTCTTCGGGGACAAGCGGTGCTGGCCTAACCTCAAAGTTGAAGAAGCTGTTCACTCGTGGAGGCAGGCGTCAGTACGGGCAAGCAGCAGCAGCGACGTCAACCAGAGCAGTAGCAGTCAATGGAGCAGTCTGTGCAGCAGGGAGCAGAGCAGAGCTAGCAGGGCATGGGTTGTTTCCACTGTGGGCAGCCGGGTCACTACAGGCGAGAGTGTCCGTTGTTGAGGCAGCAGTAGGCACCTCAGGCGCAGTTTCCTCCCCCCAGCCAGCACAGCGCCAGCAGCAGCACCAGAGTCAGTTCTAGTAGCCACAGCAGCGCCAACAGTAGCAGCCTCAATGAGGACGTGAACGTGGACGCGGTCGGGTGATGAACATCACCAGAGAAGAGGCAGAGGCCTCTAATCTGGTCGTCGGTACGGTTCCTATCCTTGGTAGAGCTGCTAGAGTTTTGATTGATCCGGGTGCCATGCACTGTTTTGCTTTAGAGGAGTTCTTTGCTTTGTTGACTGAGTTTGCTCCGGAGCAGACCTGTGACCTGGCTGTTGAGCTTCCGACGGGTGGACTTCGTGCGTAGTCTTGGTTTCCTAGAGGGAGTCACCGTTGAGATACAGGCCACCACTACTAGCCAGATTGTTTGCCTTGCAGCTCCATGACTTTGATGCCATCCTGCACTGGTTAGAGGCACACTCCGCACTGGTAGATTGTCAGTGGAAGACCATTCGGTTCGAGATACTGAAGCACATGTGCTTTGCTTCCGAGGTACCCGGTCTACCCGCCGACCCTTTGTCTCTTTCTGTAGAGCTCAGCGCCTTATCTGAGACAGTTGTGTTGCTTTCTTGGCTTCTGTGTGTGTCTTAGACTCTGGTGAGTTGTCTGTTTCGGACGTGCCTGTGGTTTGCGAGTTTGCTGATGTACTTCCAATGGATCTACCTGGTTTGCCGCCAGAGCGGGAGGTAGATTTCTCCATTGAGTTGCTTCCGGGGACGATGCCTATGCCCAAGGCACCGTACCGGATGGCGCCGACAGAGCTGCGGGAGTTGAAGCGCCAACTTGATGAGTTGCTTGCATTGGGCTTCATTCGTCCTAGCCGTTCGCCGTGGGGAGCGCCTGTTTTGTTTGTGAGAAAGAAAGATGGCAGCCTCAGAATGTGTATTGATTATCGGCAACTGAATCAGGTGACCGTAAAGAACAAGTACCCTTTGCCCAGGATCGATGACTTGTTCGACCAGTTGCAGTTAGCTTTAGTGTTCTCGAAGATCGACTTGAGGTCGGGCTACTACCAGTTGCGGATCCGCGAGTTAGACATCGCCAGGTCAGCTTTTCGTACCCGCTACGGCACACTTCGAGTTTGTCGTGATGCCCTTTAGGCTCACGAATGCACCTGCAGCGTTCATGGAGCTGATGCACAACATTTTTTGAGAGTACCTGGACTGGTTCGTGTTTGTGTTCGTCGACGACATCCTGGTGTACTCAACGATGACAGAGGAGCACAAGGTTCACTTGAGACTGGTGTTGTAGGCTTTGAGGAGTCACCAACTTTACGCCAAATTCAGTAAGTGTGACTTTTGGCTAAAGGAGGTACAGTTCCTCGGACACGTTGTTTCTGGTGCAGGTGTGGCGGTGGATCCCGCCAAGGTTGAGGCCGTGGTTTCTTGGGGCCAGCCCACTACTGTTGTAGAGGTTCACAGTTTTTTGGGGCTGGCAGGCTACTACAGGAGGTTCGTGCAGGACTTCGCCAGAGTTACAGAGCCTTTGACCAGTTGACCAGGCGGGAGACCCGATTTGTGTGGATAGCAGAGTGCGAGCGCATTTTCAAGAGCTGAAGAGCTGGCTGACTTCAGCTCCGATCTTGTGGCACCTTCGGGCAGTGGCGGCTTGTTGCCTACACAGACGCTTTGGGGACTGGTTTAGGTGCGGTGCTGATGCAGCACGGTCTAGTAGTTGCTTATGCTTCTCGTTAGCTGAAGAAGCATGAGCAGCACTACCCGACACACGACTTGGAGCTTGCAGCGGTCGTGTTTTCCTTGAGGTTTTGGAGGAATTACTTGTACGGTGAGGTGTTCGAGGTTTTCACAGATCACCGTAGCTTACAGTACATCTTCACGCAGAGAGATCTGAACCTCAGGAAGCGCAGGTGGGTCGAATACTTGAAGGACTACGACTTTACCCTTTCCTATCACCCGGGAAAGGCTAATGTCATAGAAGACGCCTTGAGTAGGAAAGCCACTTGAGTTCTTTGTTGGTTAGACACTGGAGGCTCTTGGAGGATGCCGCGCGGGGTTTGTTCATGCCGTCTAGCCTCCGGGAGAGAGCAGTGTTGGCTAGCATGATAGTTCGCGCCGTTGTATATCAGCAGTGATCGAGCGCAGAGAGCAGACGCAGACTTGGCAGACGTGTTGCAGTTGCCTGAGGAGGTGTTGGAAGAGGACAGTGAGGTTCGGTTCTGAGATAGACTCTACGTTCCAGAGGACGTCAGGGAGGAGGTACTTACTGAGGCGCATCGGTCGCGATACTCTATTCATCCTGGCTCCACCAAGATGTACCATGACTTGAGGTACTCTTTTAGTGGCCTGGGATGAAGAGAGATATCGCTGAGTTTGTTTCGCGTTGCCTTACCTGTCACCAGTGAAGACAGAGCACCAGCATCCTGGTGGTGAGCTGCAATCACTTCCCATTCCTGTGTGGAAGTGGGAGCACGTCACCATGGACTTTGTTTATGGCTTACCTCGCACTTCTCAGGGCACGACAGTGTTTGGGTCCTCATCGATAGGCTGACGAAGACCGCTCGCTTTCTACCAGTCAGAGCAGCGTGGTCAATGACAGACTGTCTCGGTTGTTTGTGGACAGAGTGATACCCTTGCACGGAACCCCAGTCTCCATTGTCACAGATAGAGATCCGAGGTTCACTTCTCATTTCTGGCGTAGCTTTCAGTGGGCACTTGGCACTGAACTGAGGTTGAGTTCGGCCTACGACCCACAGATAGACGGGCAGTCGGAGAGGACTATACAGACCCTCGAGGACTTGTTGAGAGCGTGTTGCCTTGACTGGGGTGGCACGTGGGAGTCGCACCTTCCCATGGTGGTTTTCGTAAAAAAAAAGTTATCACTCCAACATCGGGATGGCGCCCTACGAGGCTCTGTATGGTCAACCGTGTAGGACACCGTTGCACTGGCACGAGGTTGGCAAGAGGTAGTTGCTGGGTCCAGAGTTGGTGCAGTAGTGTGCAGACACCGTGAGGCTGATCAAACAGAGGTTGCAGATAGCGCAGAGTAAATAGAAGAGCTACGCCGATGTCCGCAGGAGGCCACTTCAATTCGAGGTCGGTGACAGGGTGTTTCTTCGATCTCGCCCACCAAGGGCGTTCTAAGGTTTGGGAGAGGGGCAAGCTCAGTCCAAGGTTTGTTGGCCCCTTTCCCATCCTGGAGCGGGTTGGCGAGGTCGCTTACAGATTGGCTCTTCCGTCTGAGTTGGCAGGTGTTCACGACGTCTTCCACATGTCGCAGCTGAGATAGTACATGCCAGACCCGTCGCACGTACTCGACTACTCGCAGCTAGAGGTCACCTCGACTTGTCCGTGCCGGAGTACCCAGTCAGCGTGGTGGACCGCAGGTGCAGCAGCTTCGTAGGAAGCAGATCCCGCTCGTCAAGGTAGTTTGGGAGCACCGCGCGGTAGCGAGGGCACCTGGGAACGTGAGGACGAGATGCAGGAGCAGTTTCCTTACTTGTTCGAGTGGCAGGTACTTTGTTTACCTTTTACCCCCTTAGTTTCGCCCTTAATTCGAGGAAAAATTGTTTTTTGTTGGTTAGATTATAAAATCCCTCTTCCCCTTAAGGGTTAGTTCTCCCACTGAGGTCGCGACAGGTCGACCCGTCGCATTCGGCGACGTAGGTGACCATCGTGTTCTGGTTTAGAACGCGCCGGCCGCCCTTGTCGCAACAGGACTGTGAAAGCAGACTCTCCTTTTGTCATTTTTTTGTATGGAGGGTGGAGACATGTGTTGGCTTGCATGCATGAACGAGACATACTATCCCGTCGCAATCAGATGTCCGCGTTGCATGCATGCCACGTGTTGGCTTTGACTGTCAGGGTCGCAGACGTTCAGATCGCGACATAGGTGGGTGTCGTGTTAGCTTTTCTAATGTGATGACCAGGTCCATCACATTCTCAACGTCTGTGTTAAGTTGCTCTGGCTGAGAGCGCAGCCCCCATTTCACCACTTCTCTGTATTCTTCCTCTCCGGCGATCCTGTGGATGGGCTGCTCCGTGGGGAGCTTGGGGAAGACTTGTGTGGTGTGGTGGTTTGTGAAGGTAAGTGTTGGGCTGTATTGTGTGGATCTTGGGCTTTCAACTTGTACTTCTCCCTCACTCTCTTCTTGATCTCTGTGGGCTATCATTCCTCCATGGTGTGCTCATCTCCATCGGCTCAAGAAGGAGGTCATGATCGGCTCGTAGGCGGCGTCACTTGGAGCATTGGAGCTCGGTGGTGGAGGGGTGCAAGCCTACGAGAAGGCCCTTATTGGGTGGATCTTCTTATTGAGGTAGGGATCCCTAAACCCTCCACCTACTTCTAGCATGCTAGGACCCAAACCCTCTCTCTCCAAGCCTAGATTGCATGTTTAGGATGTGCATTGTGTCTTGGATTTCATGTGGTTGGCTTGTGATGCTTGGATCATGCTTGAGATGTGTGGGTGGTAATGAGGGTTTACTTGATGCATGTAAGGTTATGTGAGTGTAGCTAGCATTCCTTGCATGCATGTGTGTTATTTGGGGTGGTTTGGATAATAGTGACTATTTTCCATCGTTTCCATGCTCCCCTCACCGTTTTGTATCATGTGGTGTGATTTTTGGGGTTCTGGAGTTGCTCTGTTTGGGCACTCGTTTGTGGTCACGACGGGTTTCCCGTTGCGACCAGTCGCGACGTATCGTTGCGTCGCGTTTGTAATCACGGGGAATGTGCAACCCCCAAAACACGCAAACATGATTAACTATAGAAGCATGAAAAATGGATGTGATCTCCACCTAGATAGTTGCCATATAAGAGAATGAAGAGAGGTTAACTAAACTAGGAAAAGGAAAGAGGATAGAAGGACTTACTGAGATCGCGATGGGGAACCCCGTCGCGACGGGCTTGTTGTCGCGACGCCCTGGTAGGCACATCTTTATGTCGCGTCGCCCTCGTCCATCGCGTCCTTTGTAGTGCGGGAGAAAATGTGAGAGGACCTCTTCCTGCTCTCGGTCGGCCAGAGAACAAGAGCTGCTCGTAGAATGTTGCCTGAATACTTGCCAAAACAAGAGAAACAAACAAACAAACCCTGTTAGAACAAATCAAGTGTAGAATCTATCCATAAATGAAAGAGGAAGATGGAGCATGGGGGGAACGAACCTGGGGGGTGGTTTTTAACCTCTTGGGTGTGTAGAAAATGTGGGAAGGAATGAAAATGCAGCCTATCTAAAAAATAAAATAACATGCATGGGAATAGGAAATGAGGAAGAGGGAAGAAAGAGCCCCATATGGGTCGACTCCCTTGTGTTTATATGCATCCTTGGCTCATGCTGAAACCTCAGAAGGAGTGGGGGTCACCCTCCTCAAGCTCCAAGCTCCGTAAATTAAGAAATGGACATGGCTTGGTAAGGGAATACGAGGAAAATGAGAGGATTGGAAGAGCTGCGAGCTAAGTGCTGGTCACAAGAAATTTTGGCAGCCCTTCGGGGTGAAAAATGAGGCTCTCCTCGTTCTGAAGGAAGGGCCATGCTTTATAGAGAAATGAGAGAGAATAATATCATTTTTAGATAATAATTACCCAAATAGGATAAATGTCATTAAATCTCGTGGGTGAGAGTCCAAAGGGTGACCAAGGAGTCCCACAAGCCCAAGATGCGCTCAGGAGGTTGGGGGTTGCTTGGGGATAAATGCAAAGGCCATAAGAGGATAAATAGGAGGTGGTTGCGGAGGCCAGCGCATGCGGCTGTTGTCGCGACGGGTCGTAGGGGCACGACAGGGATGAACGCGACGACCAAAAGGGGCGCAGCAGCAAGGCCACGTGCATGGATATGCATGGGCTATTGTGACGGCCATAGGGGCGTGACAAGGATTAACGCGGCTCTACGACCCGTCGCATAAGGAAAATTGATTATTCTTGAATTATTGGCCAATCAAATGGGAGAATAATGGGCATTTAAGGCTCAAGGAGTCTTTTAAAGGATAATAGATGGGATTTCATGAAAATTGGGCTGTTAATGGGCTCAAAGAAAGGCTAAAGGTGGGCTCAAGGTGAGTGACCAACTTGGGGCTTATTAAGATAACAAGAAATGTGGTTCGACTTGTAGGCCAGAATCGGGTGTCTACAGATTGCCCCTCTTTGGCTTCCACTTTGCAGGGAGCGAAGTGGAAGTGAAGCGGAGGTGTCATGAAGTGACGGCGGAGCGGAGATGATGCGAAGTGGACTGAAAAGTGAGTGCCAAGGTAAAGAGACACCTGATCTAATCAACAAGCAAGTGGAATCTTCGTGAAAGCCCCAAGTTAGCTGCTCGAGCAGAATGCAAGGAAGACGCAAGTCTCGACGAGAAAGGAAAGAAAAGGACAATCACCCCTCGATTGAGAGGTACCCTAGCCGATTGGCCTGCAGGTTTCATTTTGGAGGGACATGTGCATGCCAGGCAGGTAACTCATGACTCTGTCCTGGGAGCGGTTCGCAACCAAAACGGATCAAAAGGAATAAGGATAAAATTGTATAGAGAATCCAGACAAGAAAATCTTTGACAAGCTGATAGGAACAACTCACTCGGAGGCAGACCTTCTGATTCGGAGT
>JACBKR010003561.1:0-28684 GCA_014218235.1 Colocasia esculenta
TGGAGTTGTGACCGAGGAGTTTAAAGACGGAGTTGACAGTTTTATTGAGTTTGCATTGAGTAATTCATCAGTAGCATTGATCCGATGGGTAATCCGATGTTCGTGTTCGGCTTGTAAGAACAGAAAGTGGATATCGACATGGGATGTGCAGCATCATCTGTATACGAGAGGATTTGTTGACCATTATGAGTTATGGTCGTGTCATGGTGAGTTGAATATTCAGTCGTCTGCACCAGCTAATTACTTTGCCTCCACAAGTACTACGTAGACATGGTTGTCGATGCTGCTGGTCCGGAGTTCAATATTTATGAAGATCAAACAATGAAGAAGTGCCGAATGATACAGCTCAGAGATTTTATCAGTTACTTCGAGATCTGATGAGCCATTATGGGATGGTTGTGAGAAGCATACACGGTTGTCTGCAGTGTCGCAGCTATTGAATTTGAAATCTGAATTTCATATGAGCGAGAGTTGTTTGGACCGACTTCTCTTACTGGTCAAGAGCATGCTTCCTCAATCAGAGAGGTTACCTGCTGACTTTTATCGTGCGAAGAAGATGGTGAATGATTTGGGGCTTGGTTTTATGAAAATTGATGCATGTCCGAATCACTGTATGCTGTACTACAAAGAGGATGCAGATAAGACATCATGCTGTATTTGTAAGCATGATAGGTCAAGCCCCAGAGAGGGGACAAGTCAAAGCAGAATGATGTTCCGTATAAGTCATTGCGGTACTTTCCTATCACACCCAGATTGCAGTGATTGTTCATGTCCTCGAGGACAGCTGGACATATGACTTGGCATGCGGAAAGAGTCCGTCGCGACGAAGGTGAAATGAGTCATCCTGCCGATGGTGAAGCTTGGGCACATTTTAGCCGTACTCATCCTTACTTCTCAAGGGATCCACGCAACGTACGACTTGGTTTATGCACAGATGGTTTCAATCCTTTCGGAGGCTCGGTGGCATCTTACTCATGTTGGCCAGTATTCCTAACACCGTATAACCTTCCGCCAGGCATGTGCGAAGCGTGAGAATCTGTTCCTTTCATTGCTGATTCCAGGTCCAAAAAATCCAGGAAAGAATATAGACATATATCTCAGACCATTGATTGATGAGATGAAATTGTTATGGTCAGATGGTGTGCAGTCTTATGATGCATCCAGAAAACAGAATTTCAATCTGAAGGCTGCATTAATGTGGACAATAAGTGACTTTCCAGCCCACGGCATGTTATCTGGCTGAGCACACATGGGAGGTTGGCATGTCCTTATTGCATGGAGGATTCTAAATCATTTGTGTTGAAATCTGGGGAAAATCTTGTTGGTTCGATTGTCATCGGCGGTTTCTACCCAGTGACCTCCTTTCCGAAAGCAAAAGGATTCTTTTATGAAAATACAACTGTGATGGAGGAGGTAGATATGCAACGGGTGTCTGGTGGAAACATGGTGAGGCGGGTCCAGAACTTACCGACTGTAACACAACTGGCTGGTAGTACCCGACAATCCCTGGCTTTGGGAAGGATCACAATTGGGTGAAGCAAAGTTTTTTTGGGAATTGCCTTATTGGTCAACACTTTTGATATGTCATAACCTAGACGTCATGCATATAGAGAAGAATGTTTTGATAATGTGTTCAACACAGTTATGGACGTCAAGGCAAAACGAAGGATAACGTCAAGGCACGTTTCGATTTGAAAGTACTTTGCAAACGTCCAGAACTAGAGCTATAGCATGTTCAAGGAAAAGTGGTGCAACCTAAAGCTGCATATGTGCTTGGGGCCAGACAGATTAAGTAAGTGTTGCAATGGTTAAAGCAATTGAGATTTCTGGATGGATATGTCTCGATATTACGCGTTGTGTAAATGTCAACGAGGAAAAATATACAGAATGAAGAGTCATGACTGCCATGTTTTCATGCAAAGACTGATGCCTCTTGCTTTTCGTGAGTTGTTGCCGAAACAAATATGGGGAGCAATGACTGAGCTGAGTCAATTCTTCAGGATTTTATCTGCATCAGAACTCAAAATTCATGACTTGCAAAATATGGAGCAAAATATAATTCAGACAGTCTGCAAATTAGAGAAGATATTTCCTCCGCATTCTTTGATTCAGGAGCACCTGATCATCCATTTACCATATGAGGCAAGGTCGGAGGACCAGTACAATTTCGATGGATGTATCCGTTGAGAGGTATATTTCTACATCACAATTTATTGCCATTACGACGATCTTTTATATTAATTATGTATGCATTTGAATTATTGTCGTAGGTGCATGCACGATCTTAAGATGAAAGTCCGTAACAAAGCACAAGTTGAGGGCTCCATTACTCAGGCGTACCTCATTGTTGAGATATCGAACTTCTGTTCGATGTACTTTGACACGGAAATACGAACCCGACGCACTCAACCTCCACGTAATGATGATGGTGGAGATTCCGAGGTGTCAGACCGACTCTCTGTATTCAAGTGTCCCGGACGGGCGTTCGGATCGTCATCTACTCACGCACTCCAAGACAGAGAGTTGGTAGCTGCGGAGATCTACGTGTTCATGAATTGCGAAGAACTAGACCCTTACATTCAGTAAGCTCTCCACGCTTATTCGTCATCATTTGCGTGCATTGCTGCAGAACCTAACAGTTGTGTGACATTTACATTGCAGAGAGTTTGACTCATCATAGTTGACGGAATCCACGTCTAACTGACGTGCAGTTTGAAAAGGAACGGAGAAGTCTTTTCCTACTTGGTTAAGATCTCGAGTATGTGTCTAATTATTTTGAAACATAAGTGTTATGTTTTTATGCAGACTGAGTTGAAGTCATTTATTCAATGTTTCTCTATTTATCTCATAATAGGTTGAACAAGGCTTCATTCCCGATTCAAGAGTACAACAGATCAGTTTTGCCCCTCGAAGATTGTACGTGTCTATCCAGGCTACATTGTGAATGGATACAGATTTCACACGAGAGATTATGGACGGAATAAGTCTACGATGAACAGTGGCGTATGTGTGAAGGGAAGTGCCTACAATGAAAATGAAATTGACTATTATGGCATTCTCGAAGAAGTCATTGAACTGCAATTTTTTGGGACAAGACAACAATGTATTTCTGTTCAAGTGTCATTGGTTTGATCCGACATCTATTCGTCATGACACAACATATGGATTAATCGATGTGAAGCATAAGTCCAAATTGAGTACATATGAGCCATTCATCCTGGCGGCACAAGCCCAACAAGTTTATTATTCAAATTATACATCCCTCAAATTAAGAGATTGTGGGCTGCATGTAGAGTGAAATCAAGACTATTCCCTGAGTATGAGCTTCTCCCGACTGATGATGACTCGAAGGTGTTAATGACAACTTTTTCCAATCAGATCGGAGTGACGCACGAGAGTTGGCAGCTTCTACGCAGTACACATGTTCATGATATAAATGAAACAATTTGCTTACATAAGGATAACGAACAAGAAGAAGTTGACCCAAATGTCGCTGAGCGGGAGGTGGAGTCTGATGGGGGAAGACTCCCAAGATGAGGGATGAATTCCAGGATGATGAGATGAAGATGATGCTGAATTAAACATGTCTTCAGCATCTGATGATGATATAGATAATATACTGCATATTTTGTAAGAAATTGAGTTGTTTTGTAATTACATGTTCATAATAAATTGCTACTTCAAATGAGTGCTGATGACTTGCTATATCTTTATTTGTATCAATAGAGATATGGTACGTGGAGGACGCAGTCGGACGGTTGCCACGTCCGTTGGCAGAGGGTCCGCGACCCCGTCCACGATAGGTATACGTATGTGTAAACACAATATTCTAGAATTATTGTTCATATTATGCATGAGAACTAACGTACATACAAGAAGCAGGGACTGCCTCCCCGTCCACGTCTGCCTCCAGGTCCGCGACAGGTATATGCATATGTACAAAAAAACCATATGGGTATTATTGTTTATTTGATTTCATGAGAACTAATGTACATACAATTTTACAGGGACTGCCTCCCCGTCCACGCCCGTCGTCCCAGCGACAGGTAAATTTCGATATTATTGTTTATTTGAAATTCATAATTTCTAATGTGTATGAAATTTGCAGGGACTGCCTCCCCGTCCACGCCCGTCGTCCCAGCGACAGGTAAATTTCTATATTGTTGTTTATTTGAAATTCATAATTTCTAATGTGTATGAAATTTTGCCTCCCTGTCGACCATCCGAGCAGTGCCACCTTCGTCTTCTTCTCACCAACAAGGTAAACGTATGTTTCAATAGATTTATGTTTTGTCTCTTTGCAATTTATACAATAATAGTGTACTAAATTGTTTTCAACAGAGGTGGAGAGCCAGCATCCAGCAGCTGAGGAGGGGCCTCAGCTACCAGGACGACAACCATGCTGGATCTCAGGGTAAAGTTCATCATCTCAGTGTTACTGTATTTGTTATTTAGGATATACATTTCATGTAGAAAATTAATGTGGAATTGCATGGGGAAGATAGATCCCAGTCCTGCTTCCCGCTATATTACGACGTTGGTCCACGCACATATTCCAGGACCAGTGGATGCATGGAGAGACTTCCCGGTGCCAGTCCGGGATTTATTATTGACATTTTACAGTATTTTTATTTTTAGAAGAGTTGAAGTCATTTATTCAATTATTATTAATTTGGGTTATTGTAGAACGTTGATTAATTTTATTTCTTTACAGCGGAGGTTCGCGTTCACGAGACCGAGGATCTCCCTCGAGCTCGAGCCGTCTGGGAGATTACGACCTAGACTAATTTAAGAAAGTCGATGTGGGAGGTACGGGACAAGACAATGAAGACCACAGGCAACCGGGATCCTATGGCTTGGGTGGATTACGGTCCTGTTTGGCTGCGGAGGGACTATTGGAGTCCCTTTGCGAGCGTTGGGCTGCTGGACCATGGCAGCAGCGGTCACAGGCGGCAATACGCAACAGAGCAACTCAACGGAGAAGAATGTGCATACTAGTGGATCCGTATCTTATGCGACCACAGTAAAAAATTGGTAAGTATTTTATTGTTCGATTCATATATACATATGGATTATTATTGTGAAACTAACTAATTTTGTTGAATTTTAAGCATCACGACCTGGAGCGTGCCCTACTTTCCGCGAGTTATTTGACCGGACTCATAAGCGGAAGGGGACGGATGACTATGTTACCGAGAGTGCCCGCACGATTGCTGTAAGTCAAGCTTTAAATTATGAATTCAATTATGATATTAAAGTAATTTGTTTTAATAATTTAATTTTAAATTATTTTATAGGAGACGTACGACAGGACGATGGCGGAGCGCTACACAGAGGGCACTCCCCAGCCAGATTTGGATGCGGAGCTTGGGTCGAGGCAGCGGGATTGCCGAGGAAGGGTCGAGTGTACAGCTTTGGGGACAGCCTGGATACTCATCGAGTGTTGTCCTCATATGCCAGTTCGATCGCTCCCCCGGCACACCGAGTTCATCTTCTGCGCCCCGTCACTGGTGTAGAGGACATTAGAGGTATCATTCGGGAGGAGCTACGTGCAGAGCTACAGACGCAAGGGGTAGAGCTATAGACGCAGCGGGTAGAGCTACAGACGTAGCGGGTAGAGATAGAGACGCAGCGGGTACAGCTACAGACGCAGTTCAGCGATATGGTTCAGCAGTTCATCACAATAATGCAGGGAGTACGCCCCACACAGCCAGCAGCTCAGGTCAGTATTAGTATTAATTTCATATACTTAGGATGTGACGGGCGTTCAATTGACGGATCTAAAAAAACAACAAATTACATATAAAGGGTTAAAACACACAACCGGGGGTCCAAAATCCCAAATAGGGATCTGATCGGCGTGCCGTTTTCTCCCATACGACCAGGTGGGTTAACGCGACGTGTGCGAACTGACGGATTCGAATTTGGATTCCCGGATTGGGTCGGGCGTTCAATTGACGGATCTAAAAACCACCAAGTATATATAAAGGGTCAAAACACACAACCGGGGGTCCAAAATCCCAAATAGGGATCGGATCGGCGTGCCGTTTTCTCCGACACGACCGGGTGGGTTAAAGTGACGTGTGAGAACTGACGGAATCCAATTTGGATGTCCGGATTGGGTTGGGCATTGAAATGACGGATCTAAAAAACACCAAGTATATATAAAGGGTCAAAACACACAACCCGGGGGTCCAAAATCCCAAATAGGGTTCGGATCGGCGTGCCGTTTTCTCCGACACGACCGGGTGGGTTAAAGTGACGTGTGAGAACTGACGGAATCCAATTGGATGTCCGGATTGGGTTGGGCATTGAAATGACGGATCTAAAAAACACCCAAGTATATATAAAGGGTCAAAACACACAACCGGGGGTCCAAAATCCCAAATAGGGTCGGATCGGCGTGCCGTTTTCTCCGACACGACCAGGTGGGTTAAAGTGACGTGTGGGAACTGACGGAATCCAATTTGGATCTCCGGATTGGGTTGGGCATTGAAATGACGGATATAAAAAACACCCAAGTATATAAAAGGTCAAAAAACAAACCCGGGGGTCCAAAATCCCAAATAGGGTTCGGATCGGCGTGCCGTTTTCTCCGACACGACCGGGTGGGTAAAGTGACGTGTGGGAACTGACGGAATCCAATTTGGATCTCCGGATTGGGTTGTGCATTGAAATGACGGATCTAAAAAATACCCAAGTATATATAAAGGGTCAAAACCACACAACCGGACGTCCAAAATCCCAATAGGGTCGGATCGGCGTGCCGTTTTCTCCGACACGACCGGGGGGTTAAAGTGACGTGTGGGAACTGAAGGAATCCAATTTGGATCTCCGGATTGGGTGGGCATGAAATGACGGATCTAAAAAACACCCAAGTATATATAAAGGGTCAAAACACACAACCCGGGGGTCCAAAATCCCAAATAGGGATCGGATCGGCGTGCCGTTTTCTCCGACACGACGGGTGGGTTAAAGTGAATTGTGGGAACTGACGGAATCCAATTTGGATCTCCGGATTGGGTTGGACATTGAAATGACGGATATAAACACACGGTCAAGCATATATAAATGGTTAAAACACGCAACCCGGGGATCTAAAATCCCAAATAGGGATCCGATCGACGTGTGTTTTCTCCGACACGACCAGGTGAGTTAAAGTGACGTGTAGAAACTGACGGAATCCAATTTGGATCTCCGGATTGGGTTGGGCATTCAAATGAGGATCTAAAATGGCAAGTATATATAAAAGGTTAAAACACACAACCCGGGGTCCAAATCCCAAATAGGGATACGATCGACGTGCCGTTTTCTCCGACACGACCGGATAGGTTAAAGTGACGTGTAGAAACTGACGAAATCTAATTTGGATCCCCGGATTGGGTTGGGCATTCAAAGGACGGATCTAAAAACACGGTCAAACATATATAAATGGTTAAAAAACGCAACCCGGGGGTCCAAAATCCCAAATAGGGATCCGATCGACGTGCCGTTTTCTCCGACACGACCGGGTGGGTTAAAGTGGCGTGTAGAATTGTCGGAATCCAATTTGGATCTCCGGATTGGGTGGGGCATTCAAATGAGGATCTAAAAATGGGCAAGTATATATAAAAGGTTAAAACACACAACTCGGGGGTCAAAATCCCAAATAGGGATCCGATCGACGTGCCGTTTTCTCCGACACGGCCGGGTGTTAAAGTGGCGTGTAGAAACTGATGGAATCCAATTTGGATCTCCAGATTAGGTTGGGCATTCAAAGGATGGATCTAAAAATACGGCCAAACAATATAAATGGTTAAAACACGCAACCCGGGGGTCTAAAATCCAAATAGGGATCCGATCGACTTGTGTTTTCTCCGACACAACCGGGTGGGTTAAAGTGACGTGTGGAACTGACGGAATCCAATTTGGATCTCCGGATTGGGTTGGGCATTCAAAGGACGGATCGAAAAACACCCAAGAAAATGATGGATCTAAAAATAGTATTGTATTAAGCTTGAGAAATAATCACATATTTTAAATTTTATTTTTGAAAATAATGTATGCCTTTTATTTATTATTAATATTTCTCATTTTAATTTGTTTTAATATAGGATCCAGCTCCAGACGATGACGAGGCAGGGACAGCAAATGATCCAGCAGATCTATCTTGATTTTTGTATTCATTATTCTATATGATTTTATATTTATTGTATTTTATGATTGTATGTTGATTGTGAGTATTAGTTAAATTTATGAATATTGTAGCAGGTTTGACATTGTAGCAATGTTGACAAATCATTTTTATTGCCTATTTTTTAAAAAAATATGGTGTATTTTCCGACGGATTTTCCGACGGATAAGTATCTGTCGGAACTGATAAATTACCGACGGAAAAACACCGTCGGTAATTTCGTCGGAAAATACTGACGGCTTTCCGACGGATTATATCTGTCGGAGTTTTCGACCGAATTCCGACGGAATGTCATCCGTCGGAAATTCTGACCAACTATTTCCGACGAACAGTTTCCGACGAGCTTTGGACGGGAAAGCGGTCGGAATGCGCCTTTTCCGAGGAAATACCGTCGGATTTCCGACGGATTTAGTCCGTCAGAAATAGCGCATTTTCTTGTAGTGTCAGACGACGCGATTTAGAGATGTCAAATCCAGATGTCCCGTCCGCAGACAGCACGTTCGTGGGTCGGTTGCCTCGGAACCATGCGAGTCTTAATCGCGTCCGGGCGTCCCACCGCGATTCAATTCGCGGCGGCCTTACCCGACGCGATTTAAAGAGGCGTTGCAACGACTTCCGCGCCATCAAACCGACCTTCTATTCCACCACAAGAAAATGCGGGATTTTCGACGGATTGAATCCGTCGGAAATCCGACGGTATTCCGTCGGAAATGAGTCCTTCCGACCGATTCCGTTCTATTCCTCTAAAGCCCGTCGGAAACGATCCTTCGGAAATAGATGGTCAGAAATTTCCGACGGATAACATATCGTCGGAATTCGGTGGCAACTCCGACGGATATATCGGTCGGAAACACGGTCGGTATTTACCGACGGTTTATCCGTCGGCAAATACGTCGGTATACCGGTCCGTAAATGCTGACACATTTTCGGTCGGAAACCATCTGTCAGCATATTCCGACGGAATTACCGACGGATATTTCGGTCGATAATTCCGACGGATAATGAACCGTCGGGTAAATCCGTCGGAAATTAAACCATATTTTTTTTTAAAATTAGGAAATAAAAATGGTTTGTGAACCCTGCTACAATGTCAAACCTGCTACAATATTCATAAATTTAACAAATACTCACAATCAACATAATATCATAACATACAATAAATATAAAATCATACAGATAATGAATACAAATATCAAGATAAATCTGCTGGATCGTCTGCTGTCCCTGCCTCGTCATCGTCTGGAGCTGGATCCTATATTAAAACAAATTAAAATGAGAAACATTAATAATAAATAAAAGAACATATATTTTCAATAGTGAAATTTAAAACTTGTGATACAATAGTATTTTTAGATCCGTATATGAAGTTGGGTGTGTTGGTGTTTTAGATCGGTCGTTTGAATGGCCTGGCCAATCCGGAGATCCAATTGGATTCCGTCAGTTTCTACACGTCGCTTTAACCCACCCGGTCGTGTCGGAGAAAAGGCACGTCGGTCCGATCCCTATTGAGATTTTGGACCCCCGGGTTGTGTGTGTTAAGGCTTTTATATGAAGTTGGGTGTTTTTAGATCGGTCGTTTGAATGGCCAGGCTAATCCGGAGATCCAAATGGATTCCGTCAGTTTCTACACGTCCCTTTAACCCACCCGGTCGTGTCGGAGAAAAGGCACGTCGATCCGATCCCTATTTGGGATTTTGGACCCCCGGGTTGTGTGTGTTAGGCTTTTATATGAAGTTGGGTGTTTTTAGATCGGCGTTTGAATGGCCAGGCCAATCCGGAGATCCAAATGGATTCCGTCAGTTTCTACACGTCGCTTTAACCCACCCGGTCGTCGTCGGAGGGAAAACGGCACATCGATCCGATCCCTATTGGGATTTTGGACACCCGGGTTGTGTGTGTTAAGGCTTTTATATGAAGTGGGTGTTTTTAGATCGGTCGTTTGAATGGCCAGGCCAATCCGGAGATCCAAATTGGATTCCGTCAGTTTCTACACGTCGCTTTAAACCACCCGGTCGTGTCGGAGAAAACGGCACGTCGATCCGATCCCTATTTGGGATTTTGGACACCCGGGTTGTGTGTGTTAAGGCTTTTATATGAAGTTAGTGTTTTTAGATCGGTCGTTTGAATGGCCAGGCCAATCCAGAGATCCAAATGGATTCCGTCAGTTTCTACACGTCTCTTTAACCCACCCGGTCGTGTCGGAGAAAGGAGAAAACGGCACGTCGATCCGATCCCTAGTTGGGATTTTGGACCCCCGGGTTGTGTGTGTTAAGGCTTTTATATGAAGTTGGGTGTTTTTAGATCGGTCGTTTGAATGGCCAGGCCAATCCGGAGATCCAATTGGATTCCGTCAGTTTCTACACGTCTCTTTAACCCACCCGGTCGTGTCGGAGAAAACGGCACGTCGATCCGATCCCTATTTGGGATTTTGGACCCCCGGGTTGTGTGTGTTAAGGCTTTTATATGAAGTGGGTGTTTTAAGGCTTTTATATAAACTTGACATTCTTTAGTGGTTTTATCTCATGCACAGTATATTAAATTAATACTAATACTGACCTGAGGTGCTGGCTGTGAGGGCCGTACTCCCTGCATGGCTGAGATCAACTGCTGAACCATGTCGCCAAACTGCGTCCGTAGCTCTTCCCGTAGCTCCTCCCGAATGAGGCCTCTAATCTCCTCTACGGAACTAGCGGGCGGCGCAGCAGATGAACTCGCGTATGCTGGGGGAGCGATCGAACTGGCATATGAGGACAACACTGGTTGAGTATCCAGGCTGTCCCCAAAGCCGTACACTCGGCCCTTCCTCGGCTCTCCCGCTGCCTCGACCCAAGCCTCTGCATCCAAGTCGGCTGAGGAGTGCCCTCTGCATAACGCTCCGTCATTGTCCTGTCGTACCTCTCCTACAAAATAAATTAAAATTAAATTATTAAAAATAAATTAATTTAATATCATAATTGAATTCAAATTTATAGGTTGACTTACAACGATCGTGCGGGCACTCTCGCTAACATAGTCATCCGTCCCCTTCCGCTTATGAGTCCGATCAAATAACTCGCGAAAGGTAGGGGCACGCTCGAGCTCGTGATGCTTATAATTCAACGGACGTAGTTAGTTTGACAATAATAATCAATGTACTAAACAATTGAACAATATTATGCTTACCAATTTTTACTGTGGGTCGCATAAGATATGGACCCACTAGTATGCACATTCTTCTCCGGATGAGTTGATCTGTTGCGTATGGCCGCCTGTGACCGCTGCTGCCATGGTCCAGCAGCCCATCGCTCACAAAGGGACTGCCAATAATCCTTCCTCAGCCAAGAAGGGCCGTCATCAAGCCAAGCCCTAGGATCCCTATTGCCTGTGCTCTTTTGCGCCTTGTCTCGGGCCTCCCACATCGACTTTCTTAAATTAGTCTGGGCAGTAGACTCCCAGACGGCTCGAGCTCGAGGGAGATCCTCGGGTCTCGTGAATGTGAACCTCCGCTGTAAAGAAATGAAATTACTCAGCTTTCTGCACGAACATGGATAGTAATTAAATAAATGACAGATAGTTATCTAAGATTTAAAAATACCGTGAACATGTCAAATAACTGATCCCGGACGACACCGGGAACTCTCTCCATGTGTCCACTGGTCCTGGAATATGTGCATGGACCAGCGTCGTAATATGACGGGAAGCAGAACCGGGATCTATCTTCCCCCTGCAATTACACATTAATTTTGTACATGAAATGTATAACATCAATAACAAATAAAGTAAATTTGAACTGATCAACTTTACCCGGAGATCCAGCATGGATGCCGTCCGGTAGCTGAGGGGCCCCCTCATCCGCTGCTGCATGCGGACCCTGGACCTCTGTTGAAGACAATTAAGCACACTATTGTTCGATAAATTGCAAGACAACAAACATACTAATGTATGGAAGCTGACACGTACCTGTGGTGAGGAGAAGGGAAAGGTGGCACTGCTCCCGTGCTCGGCGGGAGGCGGTCGCTGAAAATTTTTTTACACATTAGAAAATATGAATTTAACTTGAACAACAATATATACGTATACCTGCCGCATGGACCCCGGAGTGGACGGGGAGGCAGACGTCGACGGGGAGGCAGACCCTGCAAAATTGTATGTACGTTATATCTCGTGAATTAAATATGAACAATAACGTAAATGTGTTCTTTCTGTACATATGCATATACCTGTCGCTGGGATGACCGGCGCAGACGGGAGGCAGACCCTGCAAAATGAGCCTGTACGTTAGATCTGTCGTGAATTTATTATGAACAATAATATATAGAGTATTGTGTTTACATATACATATACCTGTCGTGGACGGGGTCCCGGACCCTCTGCCAACGGACGTAGAAACCGTCCGACTCCGTCCTCCACGTACCATATCTCTCTTGAGATAAATAAACATACATCCAAATTGTCATCAGCAATAATTTTTGAAGTAGCAATTTAATATGAAAATATAATTAGCAATAACACGAAGTTCTTACAAATATAGGGTATATTATCGTAATTCAACATCAGATGCTTCCGACATGTTTAATTCAGCATCATCTTCTTCATCATCTTGGAATTCATCCTCCTCATGCGGGGAGTCTTCATCCACATCAGACTCCACCTCTCGCTCAAGGGCATTGGGTAAACTTCTTCCTGTTCGTTATCCTTATGTAAGCAAATTGTTTCATTTATATCATGAATATTGAACTGCGTAGAAGCTGTCAACTCTCGTGCGTCACTCCTTTCCGATTGGAAATAATTGTCATTAACACCGTCGAGCTCATCATCAGGCGGCAGAAGCTCATACTCAGGGAATAACCTTGATTTCACTCTACATGCAGCCCACCAATCTCTTAATTTCAGGGATGAATAATTTGAATAATAAACTTGTTGCGCTTGTGCCGCCAGTATAATGGCTCGTATGTACTCAACTTGGACTTATGCTTGACATCGACAATTCCATATGTTGTGTCATGACGAATAGATGTCGGATCAAACCAATGACACTTGAAGAGAAATATAATGTTGTCTTGTCCCAAAAATTGCAGTTCAATGACTTCTTCGAGAATGCCATAATAGTCAATTCATTTTCATTGTAGGCACTTCCTTTCACACATACGCCGCTGTTCATCGTAGACTTATTGCGTCCATAATCTCTCGTGTGAAATCTGTATCCATTCACAATGTAACCTGGGTAGACACGTACAATCTTCGAGGGTCCATAACTGATCTCTTGTACTCTTAAATCGGTAATAAAACCTTGATCAACTATTAGCAAAAAAATAGACAGACTTACAACAACTAATTATGCATAAGAACGTAACATATGATTCAAAATATTTAGACACATACTCGAGATCTTAACCAACTCGGAAAAGACTTCTCCCGTTCCTTTTCAACCTGCACGTCCGTCAGACGTGGATTTCGTTGTAGTATGAACGAGTCAAACTCTCTGCAATGTAATGTCACACACCTGTTCAGTTTACCAGTATTGCATGTAAATGATGTATATCATAATGAGCACAACTTACTCAATGTAGGGCTCTAGTTCTGCGCATTCATGAAGATGTAGATCTCCGCAGCTACCAACTCTCTGTCTTCAAGTGGGCGAGTAGAAGAATATCCGAACGCCGTCCGGGACACTTGAATATAGAGAGTTGGTCCGACACATAGGATTCTCCACCATCATCATTACGTGGAGGTTGAGTGCGTCGGGTTTGTATTTCCGTGTCAAAGTACATCGAACAGAAGTTCGATATCTCCTCAATGAGGTATGCCTGGGTAATGGAACCCTCAACTGTGCTTTGTTGCGGACTTTCATCTTAAGATCGTGCATGCACCTACGATAATAATAGATCGAATGAATACATATGAAATATAAAATTCGCCGTAATGTGAATAAACTACGGATATAGAAATATACCTCTCAAACGGATACATCCATCGAAATTGTACTGGTCCTCCGACCCTAGCCTCATATGGCAAATGAATGATCAGGTGCTCCATTGAATCAAAGAATGCTGGAGGAAATATCTTCTCTAATTTGCAGACTGTCTGTATTATTTTTGCTCCATATTTTGCAAGTCAAGAAGTCTGAGTTCTGATGCTGTTAAAATTCGGAAGAAATGACTCAGCTCAGTCATTGCTCCCCATATTTGCTTTGGCAACAACTCACGAAAAGCAAGTGGGATCAGTCTTTGCATGAAAACATGGCAATCATGACTCTTCATTCCGTATATTTTTCCCTCATTGATATTTACACAACGGGCAATATTCGAGACATATCCATCTGGAAATCTCAATTGCTTCACCATTGCAACACTTCCTTAATCTGTCTGGCCCCAAGCACATATGCAGCTTTAGGTTGCACCACTTTCCCTTGAACATGCTGCAGCTCTAGTTCTGGGCGTCTGCAAAGTACTTTCAAATCTGAACGTGCCTTGACGTTGTCCTTCGTTTTGCCTTTGATGTCCATAACTGTGTTGAACACATTATCAAAACATTCTTCTCTATATGCATGACGTCAAGGTTATGTCGTATCAAAAGTGTTGACCAATAAGGTAATTCCCAAAGATGCTTTGCTTCACCCAATTGTGATCCTTCCCGAAGCCAGGGATTTGTCGAGTACTACCAGCCAGTTGTGTTACCGTCGGTACGTTCTGGACCCGCCTCGCCATGTTTCCACCAGACACCCGTTCCATATCCACCTGCTCCATCACAGTTGTATTTTTCATAAAGAATCCTTTTGCTTTCGGAAAGGATGGTCACTCAGTAGAAACCGACGATGACAATCGAACCAACATGATTTTTCCCCCAGATTTCAACACAAATGATTTTAGAATCCTCCATGCAATAAGGACATGCCAATCTCCCATGTGTGCTCCAACCAGATAACATGCCGTACGCAGGAAAGTCACTTATTGTCCACATTAATGCAGCCTTCAAATTGAAAATCTGTTTTCTGGATGCATCATAACAGAGAACCCCATCTGACCATAACAATTTCAGCTCATCAATCAACGGTCTAAGATATATGTCTATATTTTTTCCTGGAGATTTTGGACCCGGAATGAGCAATGAAAGGAACAGATTCTCACGCTTCATGCACATGCCTGGCGGAAGGTTATACGGTGTTAGGAATACTGGCCAACATGAGTAAGATGCCACCGAGCCTCCGAATGGATTGAAACCGTCTGTGCATAAACCCAGCCGCACGTTGCGTGGATCCCTTGCGAAGTAAGAATGAGTACGACTAAAATGAGCCCAAGCTTCACCATCGGCAGGATGACTCATTTCACCTTCGTCACGACGGACTCTTTCTGCATGCCAAGTCATATGTCCAGCTGTCTTCGGGGACATGAACAACCGCTGCAATCTGGGTGTGATCGGAAAATACCGCAATGACTTATACGGAACATCCTTCTGCTTTGACTTGTCCCCTCTCTTGGGCTTGAATCTATCATGATTACAAATACAGCATGATGTCTTATCTGCATCATCTTTGTAGTACAGCATACAGTGATTCGGACATGCATCATTTTCATAAATCAAGCCCCAGATCATTCACCATCTTCTTCGCACGGTAAAAGTCGCAGGTAACCTCTCTGATTGAGGAAGCATACTCTTGACGAGTAAGAGAAGCCGGTCAAAACACTCTCGCTTATATGAAATTCAGATTTCAAATTCAGTAGCTGCGACACTGCAGACACCGTGTATGCTTCTCACAACCATCCCATAATGGCTCATCAGCATCTCGAAGTAACTGAAAAATCTCTGAGCTGTATCATTCGGCACTTCTTCATTTTTTCATCTTCATGCATATTGACTCTGGACCAGCAGCATCGACAACCATGTCTACGTACGTACTTGTGGACGCAAAGTAATGAGCCTGTGCAGACGACTGAATAACATGCTCACCATGACACGACCATATCTCATAATGGGCAACAAATCCTCTCGTATACAAATGATGCTGCACATCCCATGTCGATATCCACTTTATGTTCTTACAAGCCGAACACGGACATGGATGTTACCCATCGGATCGACTGCTACTGAGGAATTACTCAATGCAAACTGAATAAAACTGTCAACTCCGTCTTTAAACTCCTCGGTGACAACTCCATTCACCATTCCACGGTACATCCATGACCGATTCTCATAAGACATTTTCCTACACAGATTAAATGTCATGTCACAAGTTAAAATCCAACAGACCCTCACATCGTTCGAGTAAGTCAAAATGAATAGGTAGGATATATTATAAGATTATCACTTTTTACCCATCTGTGAATATTTGATCGCACTCAGATGACCATTTACTATGTGTTTGTATTATTTGCTGAAAATTTCGGCAGCATCTCCTCACACCTCCCGATATACCAAAAAATTTATTGATTTAGATATTTTCTTAAACACTTACTAATAAGTGGTTAAGAAATATTCTAAATCAATAAGGTATATCAGAGAGGAGTGAGTAGACGCACCCGAAATTTTCAACAATAATACAATCACATAATAAATGACCACCTAACTCCGATCAAACATTCACAGACTGTCCAAAACGGGACAATTCAAGACTTTGAGTTAGATATACACGTTCTCATTATTGAAAATAAGACTCGTGCACATCAATCTCAAAGTCTTGAACGGAATGTTCATTGACACGGGCTTAACACGCTCTCGTGATGTGTGTGCAGTGAAAATTTACTATACATGCATAGATCAAATTTCAAACGCACATGAAAATGAATGAATATGAAATCAAAATCATATATGTGACAAATGCAATAATAAAACAAGTTCATACATACATGTACATGAATTACATAAATGTAAAAACTACAATACTAATCAAGTGTAATAATTACATATAATCAAGTGCAATAATAAACAAATACATTCAAATAAGAAGTGTAATACTAATCATTAAACTTAAAGTGAACAATTAAGCGTAAACTAAACTAATGTCTAGAAGGAAGAGTTCGTACTAATTTTGTTTTCCTAAATTGGGATGTATATCTTATTAGAGTGGCGAGATTTTAACCTTGAGCTGAGATGAGCTGAGTAGACGAGTTCAGTTTGGCATATTACTAATGTGTCTTTGTTTTCTTATTGTCAATTTTGTTCTGGTACAAAACGGCCGTTGCCATCAGTAAGACGTTCATTGTTTCCGTAAGATTCTAGATAGCCCCATTTTGGGGTTTGGAGAAGATAGTTAAGCTCATGTATATATGAGATTATTTCGCATACTAATTTTTAGGGCTTCTCTGTTCTCCTCCCCATCTTATCCTTTCTCTCGTTTTTTTATTTTAATTTGAGAACCCTTGAAGAATGGCAGTCCATATGACCTAAAATGCATTACTTGTAGTTATCTTTTTGGTGAGAATGTCTTAATTTTTGGAAATGTTTTAACTGGCCATTTTCATGATGAATTAATGAAGTGAATGTCATTTTCTAGAGACTATGTTTCCACTTGGTGGATCATTTCTTAAACCACCAGGTCTTACAATGGTGCAATTTATACCAGATCTTCTAATATATCTCTCCGCCCGGAGTTTAGCTATCAACAATGTTCAGAATAATGTAAGCTGATTAAATATCTCCCATTGTAGCTCCATTAACTAGTATATATTGAGCTTATCAGGATAAATCTATTCACTCCAGCTTTCCTACATCTCTCTACAAGGTTCATTGTTCCAGAACTGTCAACCTGCAGAACAAAAGCACTTCAGGCATGTCATCAATCTTAAATGATACATTCATTACAAGGCTACAGATTGTTTTATGCAGTATGCCAGAACAGTTAATGAGAGGAAACAAAGAAGGATTAATCAACAATAACTCTCACTTCAGTCGACTCAAAGTAGAACCCCCAGATTTTGTTTTCCATTTATGCAAACTTGTTACAAAATATCCATATCCTGTCAATGTATCTAGGTGAGACAGATACAGAATATGCACTCATTTAAAATGGTCCTTTGAGAATACCCTTGTATGTCAAGTGTGTGGAGGGTCCTTTGTTTGAAATCAAAAGTATACTTTATAGGATTAGTGTACGTGGGTTCTCTTTAATCTTTTCATCAAAACTAAACCTTGTAGGATGTTCTCTGTAGTCTCAGCTTATACCCTGAACCTGTCCCATCACATTCAATAGAAATACATCATTTGCAACTAGAGTAAACCAGACAAATCTTCTTGAATATGCACAGTCAATTCATCCGTATCGAGGGCAAAAGAATATAATTCATGCAAACTAGGGATGTCAACGGTAACCAATAACCCGATACCGTCCGTTTCGTTAACTTAACGAACATCAAATCACATTGTACATCACATTAAAATTATCCCCTACATAACTATCTCTCATTTAAACCATCTCAAACCAAAAATCCCCTAAACATAAATAGCCTATACCAGATTTACTTATACCTGATCCTCTTATTATGGCGGGTTTTGATAACCTGTTAAAAGGTTTTGCCCCTACTTAACATGGGTGATAAACTTTACCCAATTTGATAATCAATTTAGAATAGCCTGGAGATATTTTATACATGGTTAAAGGGCTATTAAAGGGGGTAGATATCCCACCATGGAGCGGGATAAAAGTTTCCTAGAGATAACTCAATAATGATGCATTTTTTTCCTTAGAAAACCATGTGTCCCCCTTAATGTAAATGATATCAAACTAGAGACAAAAGCTGATAACTCTAATTAAAAGTTACACCCTTTTGTAACTATCCCTCTTTAGATCACTCCCAAACTAATTAAATAAGGTATACATGCATAACCAAAACATGAAAGGGAGTTTGATAATGAGATAAGGGGTTTATCTCCCTTTTAGCACCATTTTAAGACCATTTAACATCTTAGATGTTAGTGTATCCAAGAATCCAAGTATCATAGCTTAGATTTAAACAGTCAATCAATGTTCTTACATCATTTTATTATCAAGTTATTCAACTTTAAACGATAAATACCATTCACATCAACAATATGTAGGGGGACCGGGTGGGGGGGGGGTGGGAGGGGAGGGGGTCGGGTGGGGGGGAGGGCTGAGTGCAGGGGAAGGGGGCCGGGTGGGGGGGGGTGGCAAGGGGAGGGTGGTCGGGGGGGGGGGGAGGGGAGGGGGGGGCTGAGTGCGGGGAAGGGGGGCCGGGTGGGGGGGGGGGGTGGGAAGGGGAGGGGGGCCGGGTGGGGGGGAGGGGGGCTGAGTGCAAAGGGGAGGGGGTGATCGTGCAGGGGGGCAGGGTGGGGGGGAGGGGGGGACCGCGCAGGGGGGAGGTGGGGGGCCGGGTGGGGGGAGGGGGCCGAGTGCAGGGGGAGGGGGGGATCCGCACAGGGGGGGGGTGGGGGGAGGCCGGGTGGGGGAGGCGGAGATGGTGGGGGGGGTGGGAGAGCTACTCACCGGGAAGGGACGCGCCGCGGCGAGCGGCGGCGGGCGGCGAGACGGCGGCGACCGGCGGAGAGCGGCGACCCGCGAAGGCGAGCGACGGCGCGGCGACCGTCGTCGGCGACCGGGGGCGAGAGCGAGAGAGAGAGAGAGAGAGAGAAGAGAGAGAGAGAGAGAGAGAGAGAGAGAGAGAGAGAGAGAGAGGAAGAGAGAGAGAGAGAGAGAGGAGAGAAGAGAGAGAGAGGGGGAGAGGGAAAGAGGGGGGGGTTTCGCGAGGGAGGTGTAGCAGGTTTACCGACGGATATTTCCGACGGATTAATTTTCGTCGGAATTTCAGACGTATTTTCCGTCGGATATATTTCCGTCGGAATATCCGTCGGAAATACCGACGGCAATTAATCCGTAGGAATATCCGTCGGTATCCCCGCTTTCCTTGGTGGTGCGCGGCCTGCAGACCCATGCGATTTAAGCTTTTTAATTACGGCGGTCTGTCTTGAACGCGATTTTACCCAAAACCTAAAACTCAACAGCGCCTTTCTTTCCGAGGGCTGGCTTTCATTGGGTTTTTTGGGTGGGTTTTAAGAGAGAGAGAGAGGGTTTTTAGAGAGAGAGAGAGGGGGGTTTTTAGAGAGAGAGAGGGTGATTTCTAGAGAGAGAAACGGGGAACCTCTTCTTCGGCGGAGCTTCGCGACGCCGATCGACTTCCTCGTCATCCTCACCTTCTCTACGGCCCGACGCCGCCGTTCTCTCCTCGTTGTCATCCACGTTGTCCTCCTTTTTCTCCCTCCGTTGCCCTCCACAGCGCCGTTACGCTGTCCGGCCCGCCCCAGGGAACCACCCCAGTTTCTTCTTCTTCTCCTCCGGACCCCTCGTGGTCCTTTGAGTTTCTTTTATTGTTTTTACACATCATCGGCCCCTTCGTGGCCCATTTTCACACATCGCATGCATGCACACACCTTCCATACCATTTTTAGGGTTTAAAAGACCACCAAGAAGGTGCGCTCTTTACCCTTTTATATTTATGTCATTTATTCTTCTTTTGAGATTATTTACTACACAATTGTTTAATTAGTTTTGTTATCTTTTGTTGTCTTTTCTTTTCAGGTACCCCGAGCTGAATCTCCTTCGCCGGCCGGCCGGTGGAAGGAGGAGGAAAGAACCCACGCCCACACATCCCGCTTCTTTTCTACGGGTGAAAGGTACAATCACCTCCTTTCCTACCCGTACCCTACTTTTGTGCTTTTTAGGAAAAGCACCTGGCGATCGCGGTTCCGTCTTATTGTCTTTTCCGCTTTTTTCTTTGTGGACTGTTCTTCGTCCCCCTAAAGGGGGAGCGGAAATATGTCTACAAATTAACTGTTTGTTTTATAGCCTTTCCTTTTGTCCACGTGTATCCGTACACATTCTTTGTGGAGACCGTTCTTCGTCCTCCCCGTAAAACGGGATAGCGAAAAAATAGTGTCTACAGCTGGCTTATTGGATGGCGGTTCAGCAAACACACAAGTTACATTCTGTACGACTGTAAACATGTCTATTAAGGATGACACTTTAGAACATGCCTATCCTGAAGGGCACATTTGGTTTTGAATTGCACCATATATGTATAGGGCACGTCTTAGTCACACATTCTAGCACGACACATTTTTTAATCACTTGTCTAGATGCATGGAAGTGGGTTTGACACGGTCGGGATGCTTTGGCATGCCCTTGAGACACATGGTGCTTAAGTTTTAAAAATGACGTGTTTAATTAGAGGATGTGATGGAAATTGAAGAGCTCAACAAGAGGCTCTTATTTTTTTAGTTGGCCCATTAGATGCCCAATTGATGTAATATTTATTTTAAATTTTTAGGTTTACAGTTTGCTTTGAATAAGAGTATTTAGGTCATTTACTTTTTTTTTTTGGGCATGGATGTAAATATGTGCATCTATATACTTGATGTAGTCCTTTTGAAAAAAAAATGATTAGTATTTGAATTCAAAACCTTAGCCAGGGCTGAGTGGATCGCCTTCCCTTCCCCTTGGGCTGAGTTGATCGCCCTTCCTCCTCTTGGCAGCTGAGTTGATCGCTGACCATCTCTCTTCCTTTCTCCCCTTCTCTCTTCCCCATGTCCCGCATCAGGATGCCTAGTCAGGGCGATACGTCTCGAAAATCAAACTTATTAGAGAGAGGGGGCCTGTAGAGTTGAGAGGTTTATGTAAACACCCCGAAAATTTTATTTGCTAGAAAATATAAAATAATTGATGATTAAACATAACTACTGTCATGAGATTTAATTAACTTTAATTTAGGAGTAATTGGGTAATAATTAATAATCTTCTAGTGTCGTACTTAGAGGTGCTCGCTCCGATAGGGCGACACTGGAATTCTGTAACAAAAATAAAATATGAACCACCATAATTTTCATAAAAATATGGTGATTGATAAATTTAAATATCCGGAATTGTTGACGTACGGATTTCGAAATTAAGCCGACAAAATTATTTTTCGGGCGATTTTTCACCAAGTGAAAAATAAATTCTAAAAATTAAAATAAAATCACCATAATTTGTAAAACCCTTACATTAGCCTATGGTTGAAAATTTAACACAAATAGACATCATTTGAATATGTTTACATGAGGATTATTGGCCAACTGAATTATGGGCTATTTACGGTGGTGAATTTTCTGGGAATTTAGTTGCCTACATGTTGGGGGGTGAGTGAGCCACCTTACTTGGGCGTAAGACTTCCACTTCATCTCATAGGTGTAACATGAGATGGTTGCATGAACCAGGGTCTTTGGGAAGGTTTAAGGTTTTAAACCATGACACATGCATGGCCGACGTGCCAAGCATGCGTGAAGGTTGGGAGCCTATAAAAGCCCTTCACAGCCGACGTTACAATCTTTCTCTCTTTCCACCTCCGTTGCTATTGGCTGTCTCTTTGCTTTGGGGAGTGATGTTGCTGTCGTTGCTTGGAGGAGACTACACCTACTGCTGTATACTACTGCTTCCACTTGTTTTGGCTGGAGGTGCTGAGTGTGGTAGCGGTTGGAGGCATCTACGTTGCACCTTGGCATCCTTTCTTCCACCAACTGTGAACCATCAAAGAGAAGGTTTCATCTATCTAACTAAGTAGGATTCTATCTCTTTTATCTTCTCAATCCTTTCTCCTACCTTTGCTAAAAGTTCATGCCACAAATATGTACTTGTTTTCCAACCTTGTAAACCATCTTAAGAGTTATGAGTTCATTCTTGTGAACAGGTCTTGTCCTGCGAACTGGTGAAATTCTTTCTGTTGAACATAAGTAGGTATTGGTAGAATTCATTCTTCTGATCATTAACATGTAATTCTCCTCCTTTTTAAGCCTTGGAATTCAAGCATCTGTCTTGATCCATGTGGCATGGGATTCAGTAAGCTTGTTTGATTACTTGTTGCCATTGAGTTCATGTATTGATAGGATTCCTTCTCTTTTCTTTCTGATTCTCTCTTTTTTCCCCATCTTTGCCTTCTACCTGGCTAAGAAGTTCTTTTACGTACATGTTGCCCTTTATTTTGTAAACATTGTAGAACAGTGGATAATCTCCTGTAAGCATGTCTTAATAAGTGTTGTTCAGATGAATTGTATACCCAGTACTTCATTTTCTAAATTCTTGGCCGATCATGAGTAGGATTCTATCCTCTCTTCATACTTTCATCTTCTACCCTTGTTAGAAAGCTAATAGCTACATACATGTTGCCTTTGAACTTGTCAACCTACCTTGGATTAGTGGTCTATATCTTCTGTTTATGTGTTTGCATATTCAGACATTTGTTTGACTCCTTCAATACCACTGGAATTATGTGTCTATCATGTAGGAATCCTCCTTATAATGGGTGTTGTAGGTGTTATTCTCCCAGTTTCATGTTGTAGTAAGTTTCTAGATACTCATGTGTAGGTTGTATCCCTTATGATTTATCTTGTTCATGTGTAAATTGATCTTGAGAGCTAGAAACAAGTCATTTGTGCTTTTTCTATCTAATTTGCACCCAGCATATCAGCATCACAATAGACAAACAGATCTAACTTGCAACCAGCAGGATACCAAATACCTAAGTCACATTTCCAACAATATTTGAAGATTCGTTTAACAGCAAGCATGTGACTTTCTTTAGGATTAGATTGGAATCTAGCACATAAACACACACAAAACTGAATATCAGGTCTAGAAGTTGTAAGATAGAGCAGAGAGCCAATCATACCTCTGTAGGTCTTTGGATCTACTGACTTACCAGATGGATCTTCTTCTAGTTTAGCATTAATTGCAATTGGTGTGCTTGAGTGCTTAAGGTTCTGAAAGTCAAACCTCTTTAATAGCTCCTTGACATATTTGGTTTGACTGATGAAGATTCCTTCATGTGTTTGGTTAACCTGCAATCCAAAAGAATGTTAATCTCTCCCATTAAGCTCATTTCAAATTCATTATTCATTTGATTTGAAAATTCAGTACAAATGCCTTTATTGTTGATCCAAATATTATGTCATCAACATAAATTTGGACTACAATTATTTGATTTTTAACTATTTTTGTGAACAATGTTTGATCAACATTACCTCTAGAATATCCTTTTTCAAGTAAAAAGGAACTCAACCGGTCATACCAAGCTCTTGGAGCTTGCTTAAGACCATAGAGAGCCTTATTAAGCTTGAAAACATGGTTAGGATATTTTTCATTTTCATATCCAGGAGGTTGTTCAACAAAAATATTTTCCTTTATATATCCATTTAAGAATGCACTTTTGACATCCATTTGATAGACTTTGAATTTCATGGAGGATGCAAAAGCAAGGAAAATTCTGACAGCTTCTAGTCTAGCTACAGGGGCATTGATTCTTCAAAGTCAATTCCAATTCTTGGTTATACCCCTTTGCAACTAGCCTAGCTTTGTTTCTTATTACTTGACCAGTTTCATTTAACTTATTTCTGTAAACCCATCTAGTACCATCACTGCTGGTCACTAGGTCTAGGTACTAATTCCCATACTTAATTTCTTTCAAATTGATGAAGCTCATCATGCATGGCATTAATCTAATCAGAACTGGATAAGGCTTCATCATTGACTTGGGTTCAATTTGGGAAATTAGAGCTAGTGGGTCTTCTTCAATATTTTGCAAGAAGGATGATCTGTCCTTACTCTATCATTCAAATTGCCAACTAACTGTCTAATGGGTGATCTCTCAGATATCGAGGTTCAGAAATTACCTGTTAGAAGTACCCACTTCTGAGCATGTACCTGACCTACTTGAAGATGGTGAGTTGTTGTTCAGATTCTCTTCATTGTTGTTAAGCTCCTCAACAGTTGGTGAAGAATCCACAATGAGGTCATCTCTTCATTGTCTTGTCTTTCCCTACAAGATTTAGAATTATTAGTGGAAAATGATTTTCATCAAAATACATGTGGAGATTCTCAATAGTTTTGGTTTTAGAAAGTACACTTTGAAAGCCCTTGACACTTCAGAATAGCCAAGGAAGATAGCTTCCTGACTCTTAGCATCAAACTTGTCAAGTTTTCTTTGTTATTATTGTGTACAAAGCATTTGCACCCAAAGTTTTGAAATAAGAAACAGTTGGCTTTTTATTTTTCAACAATTCATAGGGGGTTTTTCTATCTTTGGTCTGATCAAAGCTCTATTTAGGATATGATTGGCTGTGTTAACAGCTTCAGCCCAGAAGGATTTTGGCAGATTACTTCCTAAGAGCATGGATCTAGCCATTTCCACAAGAGTTCTATTCTTTCTTTCCACAACTCCATTTTGTTCTGGAGTTCTAGGTGAAGAAACTTGTGAAATATTTGAATTCAGCACATAGATCAGAAAAGGATGTGTTATCAAATTCACCCCCATGATCAGTTAAAATATTTTTGATTTTATATGGATAAGTTGTTAAGATAGTGGTACAGAAATTCCTGAATTCAAGGCAAGTATCACTTTTGTGGGATAGAAAGATAACCCAAGTAAATCTAGTAAGTCATCAATGATTACAAACCCATATCTCTTGCCACTTAACTTAGAACTCTTGTTGGCCCAAAAAGGTCCATGTGAAGAAGTTCTAGTGGCCTAGATGTAAGTACCTCATTGAAGTTTTTAAAAGATTTTCTAGTTTGTTTTCCTTTAGCACGATCCCACAAACTTGATCTTCAACTTAGAAAAAGATTCAGGAAGACCTTTACCAAGTTCAGTCTTAACAACTTATTCAATGTTCTGAAACTTGCATGGCCAAGTCTTTTGTGCCAAGTCCATGCAATTTCATCTTTATTTGCAACAAGGCAAAGATTTTCAGAAAAGTTTTTATTAAGGTTGATCATGTAGACATTGTTTTCTCTTTTTCCAAAGAATTTGATTTTATCAGTTGATGAATCAATTATCTACAAAAATCAGATTCAAACACAACTTTGTGACCTTTGTCACATAGTTGGCTGATACTGAGCAAATTATAAATCAGACCATCAACTAATAAACATTATCTACTGAGTTTGAAGAAGTTTGACCAACCTTTCCAGATCCAATGATCTTTCCTTTATTTTTACCTCCAAATGTAACTGACCCTCCCTCCTTTTCAAGCAGGAATGAGAATTTGGCATGTCTCCGTCATGTGTGTCGTGAACACCCACTGTCAAGAAATCATACATTGGTGTTGGGTGCACGACCTTCTGCAAAAAGATCAGTGGAGAGAAGATTTTGGTACCCAACAGAGTTGGGACCATCAGAATGTTTGAACATTGTTAGTAAATCTTTTCTCACCCAAATTGACCTGTTTTTTATTTTTGTTTTGTTACATTGGTGTTTTAGCCTTTTTCTGTTTGTTTTCTTTTAGGAATGAAAGCACCAAGATTTTTGTTTTTGGTAGGAGGGGAGTTTTCATTTGAAAATTGGAGTTCAGATGAGGAGGTGGAATCCAGAGATTTTGTTGGTACATCAAGAAATTTGATAAAGGAATTGAGGATGATACCAACATGGTTTTCATACCATTGGCCCCATGGATTGGTCCAATCATCTTGAAATGTTGTCTTGGAGGTCCAAGGTTTTTCATGAATTATTTCTTTTGACTTTTTCTTAGTTTCAAATTTTTATTTGAATTTTTGGTTGAGTTGTTTGCAGCTTTTGATTTGAGCAGGTCGACCTCTCCTGTACTGGTGTCGACATAGCAGCCACAGAAGCCTTGTTCTTGTGGACTGGTGTCGACCTGTCAGGGACTGTGTCGACCTGATTGTCTTCTTTTGTTTTTGAGTTTTGCTTTGTTTGTGTTTTGTTTAAGGTTTGTTTGCTGTTTGTTGAATTTCTGTGTTCTCAAGATTAGGACCCTTGACAAATTTAATTGGTGTGCTTTGCCCTTTTCTCACCAGATTTGTCTTTCTGGGTTTCTTTTTGTTGAATCCTAATCCATGAGAGGTGGTTGTCATGGTGGTTCCTAGCAGTGACTCTAAGTTATCTTTACCTTTTGTGAATGTTTGGATAACTTCATCCCTTTCTTTTAGCTGGTTTTAAGAGTTTCAATTTCTTCAATCTTCTGTTGTTTTCTTGTTTTTCAATTTCCAGCTTTTCAGTTAAGTCTTTGAATTCTTGGGAGGCCTTTTGAGAGGCAAGTTTTAGTTCATCAACAAGGTTCAGGAGATTTTCTTTTTCTTCATGCAATTGTGTACTTCAGTTTCCAGTTCACAAATTCTATGGTTTGAAGATTGGTTATGGTAAAGGTTTTCAATTTTTTTTTTGATGTGTTTGTTTTCTTTCCTTATTTCAGAAAATTTTTCAACCAAATCAGCATAAGCATCCTGCCAATCATCTATAGTGTAGTCTTCGAAGGATTTACTTACCTTTCCATCTGAGCTGTTGGCCATGAAGCAAACCTCCTCACTTTCAGGGCTTGAGGATTTCTTCTCTTCTTCTTCCTCACTTGAGTCTTCATCAGACCAAGTGGCTACCATGGCCTTTGGCTTCTTAAATTTTTAGAATTTTTTGTGCTTTTCCTTCTTGTTCTCAGGACACTCTCCCTTCATGTGTCCTGGTTTGTTGCACCTGTAACAGATAGATATTTTCGTCAGATTTGTGATTCTTGTTGAAATAGAAGAGGAAATGTTTTTCTTACCTGAGAGAAACTTCTTTTTCCCAGACATTTTTCCTTTTCTGTATTTCAAGAATTTTCTGAATTGCCTGGTCATGAGGGCAATTTCATCCTCATTTGACTCAGACTCCTCAAACTTGTCTTTTCCTGACTTTTATCTTTATTGCTTGAAGAGGCCTTAAGTGCCATAGGCTTGGTCTTAATTATGTGTTCTTCATTTTCTTTTAAGTTGATTTAATATGTCATTAAGGATCCAATCAATTCATCCAAAGAGATCTTGGACAGATCTTTTGAATCTTTAATGACAGTGGCCTTTGTATGCCAAATTGAAGAAAGTGACCGTAAGAATATTTTCTTACCAAGTCTGCATCTGTTATTCCTTTACCCAAGGCCTTTAATCCATTCACAATCACCATGAACTAGCAACATTTCAGAATATTTTCGTTAGACTTCATCATAAAAAGTTCATATTGTGAAACTAGAATATTTGCCTTAGTCTCCTTTACTTGTGATGTTCCCTCATAAATAATTCGAGTTTATCCCACATCTCTTTGGCAGATTTGCACATTGAGATTCTCGAATACTCCTTGGGATGGACAGCACATTGAATCATTCATGGCACTATAATTCAATGTAGCTTCCTTATTTGTTCCCTAGTCCAGTGTCTTCTTCTCCCTGGTTTTCATAGGGACCCACTTCCACACTTTCTAGATCCATAGTTCTGGGCCCTTAAAAATACTTGCATTCTATTTTTCCAGTAAGAATAGTCCGTCCCATTAAGAATGGTGGCCTATTTATGAATAACCCTCAGCTATGAAACCTTTGGAATCCATGACTCTAAAGCAGAAAGAAAATGCTTAGCAAACAAATAGGCAAACACTCAAACACACAACACTCAGAAACAAAAACTGCTCAATCAAATTAGATCAAAGTAACCTTCTCTGATACTAATTGAAGGATCGAGTGAAGGTGAGGAAAAGATCTAAAAGGGGGGGATGAATAGATCTTTGCCACTTTTTGCGAAAGCTA
>JACBKR010003562.1:0-29043 GCA_014218235.1 Colocasia esculenta
CAAAGACTGTCTAATATTTAGCAGTTAGCACACCAGAAACTGATGGCTTCCTCTATGTAATAATGCATCTGATAGAAGAAAATCCAAAAATCTGCAGTCATTTGGAAACATCCATTTTAGGATGCTGTATCCTTGACAATCATCTGCAGGGACATGGCACTCACAATTCTCTCACCAGGTCATATCTATGATTCTATGCACCTCTATTACCTAATTAAAAATTTGGAACAAGTTAAGAATTCTTCATGTCAGAGTTGGATGTTTGTGTTGCACTAAGAATACTTTAAAACGGGTAATACTAGGATACATCATACAAGGCACTATATATGGTTAGCATTTGCCATAAGATGTGATTTAAGAGAACCATCTATGTATATGACTAAGATGTGATTTAAGAGAACCATCTATGTATATGACTCATGATCACATGTGGCTATTACAAGCAGAGAGGATGAATTATGCCATGCTATTGGGTCACAATAGCAATGAGTCCTTCCAAGTTCTGATGATGAATCGTTAATGCTAAGAGAATTGTGCAAGATAAGCTTTAAATGATGCAAAATGCTTTATACACCAGGATGTCCATGCTTCAGGATGCATGCTTAAGCCATAAGATGATGCCTAACACAGTAATGCTAACAATATATGCACACTTTATGAAGAAGCCATACTGAGAAGATAGTTTGGTGGGTTTTGCATTCTGCAAATTCCCCAGGAAATAAAGAATCACAGGAATACGCTCCAGCACCCCCAGGGAAATAGGAAACATTACTCTTGGGGAAATAAAACCCCAACAATCATTTAAGCAAAGAATGTGAAAGTGGGTTGGGAAAATGAAGGGAATTTTGACTTCCGGTCCAAAAAGTGCACTCTGAATTAATTTTAAGTCCAACGTTTTAAAAAATTAATTTTAAGTCCTAAATCTGGTAGGTTGTTAATTTATTCTCCTTTCTGTTATCTCCCCCAACTTTTTTCTAAAAAAACCCATTCTACCCCTGCGTTCCCTAAAAACCTAACCCCCCCCCCTCACCCCCAACCCCCCAACAAACACAGCCTCGGCCCCCTTCCCCACCTACGTTTCCTTCTCCGGCAGCGTGTGGTCTTATCCGGCAGCGTGGGATCTTCTCCGGCGGCAACAGGTAACCCCCCCTCCCCCACACCCCGCCAACCCCCCTGCTCCCCTTCCCCCCTCCGCCAACCTCCATTCCCCAATCGACGGTGGAGGCGTTGAGTTGGTAAGGTGCCCTGGAGCTGATTCTGGAGAAATGACATGGGAAAGAAAAAATAAGTCATTTTGATCATGGAAGAAAGATCTCCGCCGAAGAACTTGCACGGATTTGGGAAGAACCACCCACCTATCTTTCCTCTTCTCAAGGAATCGGTGGAGGGAGACCCTTCTTATGATGGGCAGATCTGTACTCTCTTGAATCCTTCTGTGACTATCCAACAATTGAGAATCAGATGCGAACTGTATTAATATGAGCAAATAAAGAGCAGGTGATCTATACGATCCTCTTCTTACAGAAATAAGGTGCATTTCATTTTTTAGGACAATAGAATCCTCATTCCTTCAGATTATCTAGCATGGGAAAGGCACATTCCTTCAGATTTTAGGACAATAAAATCTCTGTCTGCTTTATACAAAGGCACATTCCTCTTGTGATATTCTCATCGGCGGAAGAGTAGACATTTTTCGCACATTTTGATAGTGCTGGACTCAAGATTATATTTATGGTAGAATTTGGATTGGGAATTAATTTAAGAGGCGGGGCATTTCAGTCTTTTCATCATACAAACCGTGAGGAACTAACTGTTAAGCCCACTTTTGGACCGGAAATTAATAGTCCATAAAATTTTGGACTTAAAATTATATTTGACAGTCATAGGACCGGAAATTAAATAGGAGTACAAAGGATGGACCGGGTGTTGATTCTGTCAAAAATGAATTCCTTGGGAATTCAATGAATGCAAATCCTCCCTTAAACAAATATTAAATGCTAGCCATAAATGTGTGCTCCACATGTGACAGATAAGAGATCTAAACATGCATGCACATTTATTATCATATGAAGAAAGCAGTCAGATTTAATACTTACCTTATTATGTGGTTTACAACTGAGTATAAACAAATTGGTGATTTTGTAATTATTCACATATGTTTTTCCATCTCACAAGGAATGCGCTAGAAACAATCAAAAGCGTCAATTGACACGAGACTTTAACAGGGTAACACAGCTCTAATGTAGCATTTTAGACATTTCAGTCAAGCAGAATGTGTTTGCATTTGGAATGTGATTCTCTATTTTGTGATAGGCAAAGTGCCAGAACTGTGTTGCTTAAAACTCCCATCTCCTCCTTTTTGAAGTTCTTTTTCTTCTTCTTCGAAAGGGATAATTAGGTACCCCAGTCAACCACAAGGAAATACCAAAAGGTAGTAAAATGCAAAATATAGTATGCATATCAGCTGTCATCAACTAGAATAGAACAATGAGAAGAAGCATACAACCTTAAGCCAATTAACATAATGTAGGCAAAGTCAAGTTTGTTTTTCCGTAAGCAATATTCTTTCTCACCTAACTATCAAAATCAGCAGTTCATTTTATATGCTAAACATGAGAAAGAAGAAAATATTCATATGCAAGGTGTGAATAAATATTGTTGCTGTTTGCCCAACTGACGTCGGCCTCAGCCAAGGTGACCAAATGAAAGCTGGGTTGCCGACGAGTCACACTAGCTCCAAGCTCCTGACCTGCAAGTCCACCGAGGCGGCTCGATGGGCAGACACTCCCGATGCTCAAGTCAGTAGTAGTAGGTCGAGCAAGGTGTCTGTCAAGAGTTCAGCTCTTGTGTACCTGTGAGTGTCGAGTGTCTCCCCTCTTATAGTGGTACGCTGCCCACCATAACCGTCAGACAATCTTGCCAATCTCACACCATATCGTCGTAATCGTTCCTGTCTCGTCGTTGTAACTGTCATGCCAGATCGTGGCTTTCATGATAGTCATTACCAAGTATACGATCTGCGACCACAACCTCAACAGTTATTGTCTGGCCCGTTATGCAAGACATGACCCCGAGAATCCTGTGGTCATGTCGTGTGCTCCACTTCGGGTCAAGCCTCGTCCACAACCGAGAAGTTGTCGTCGGCCGAGCCCGAGGCTCTAGCCGAGTAGCGAGAGTTCCCCCATGTCATTGGCCCCCCAAGTTCATGTCAAATTGTTGTCGGGGCGATGTGAAGCTATCGTACAAAACTTCTCCAGTGAGGACGCGTGTCCCACCACGTGGGCACATCAGACCACGTGTCATGTCACCTGTTCACTTGCCGCATTTACTGCGTCAGTACCACTATGGCAGATCCTTGGCCTCCGAGCGCGATGTCGACTGTCGTGTCACCGCTTCAAATCTAGCATTGAATCATCATAATCCTTGTTATTTGCGCCTGGTTGTCATCCGAGGCAAGAGTCGAGACCCAACGGTGTGACGCTACGTGGTCCAATCTAGACACTTGAGGCGAAGCGACGAACCATGGCCATTGAATCTGCTCGGCCCCCCAACCCTATAAATAGGGAGGTCTGAACCCGAAACACGCACCTTGCTTCTACGCGCGAGAGCTCTAACCGACTAGCATCAGCCGACAAACTTCCTTCCATGTCTCCTCGGCGTTTGACCTCCTTCTCAAGTCCTTCATTCTTTCGCTTGCTTCCTTCTGAGGTAAGCCATGAGTTCATCTTTTGCTTCTTTCGATTTCGTGGATTCTTCATCCTTCAATCCTCGCCTCCGAGAGCGTCCTTCCTCTGAGGCATCTTCTTCTTCCTCATCTTCTTCTTCCGAGACGAGATCTTCCCCTCGTCCATCTAATGCACGAGCATCAGAGCCTATCGTAGAAGTCTGCGACGAGGTAGACGATGACCCGAAGGTCACCCCTGGTACTTATGTACCCAAAAAGCCTTCGGCACATGCTCTAGGTCATGCCACCAAGTTGATTCAGTGGCCGACGCTCCCACGGAGGTCGATGAGGACGTTGTGGGTGCAGTCAGTGCCAAGGCTCAACTTCCCAACGAGACTTTCTTGATCGTGCCCAAAGAAATCCGAGCACATCACTCAATGGAGCTCAGCTCTTAAATATACACCGAAGCCATCCGAGTTGGCTTTCGGTACCCCTTGCACCCTTTCATTGTTCTTCTCCTTAATCACCTCGAGGTCGCTCCTTCACAACTGACCCTCAACTCGTGGAGGCTGGTTGTCGGCTACCTAGTCATCTACATCCGAGCCAAAGTACAACCCAGCCTACGCCTCTTCTTCTAATGCTTCGCAGTGAAGGTGTTCGACGATTGAATGTACTTTGCAACTCGGACAGACGACAGAACCTTGGTAAAATCCCCTCCTCTGTCTACAACTGGAAGAGGAGTTATTTCTTCGTTCACTACCCGACTGGGTGGCCCTTCCCGATCACTTGGTCGGTAGTGAACATCAAAGATAAAGCTTTTCGCTCTCCTCAGTATTTTACCCATGTCAAGCTCTCGAAGTTTCTATCTTTACAGGCGGCGAAGGCCCCCAACCTATACAAGCCATCCGAGAAACTCAAGTTGATCAGTACATCCAATCGAGGTTCGAAACCTTGTCGACGTTCCCCCTTCTTCAGTCAACATTCTAAAGCAAACTAACTTTTGCAAAGAAAATTGGTCGACAAGGGAAAAGCATCCCTAGCTGAGGAGGCAGCAAAGAGGTTCCAGGCTCGCACCAACAAGAAAAGTGCGAGCCGACCTCTGAAGAGACCGCGATTGGAGGCGGCTGAGGTCGTCGTCGAGACCGACATCGAAATCATTGCCCCTTCAACCTGCCGGAGCGAGCAACCACAACAGCTTGTTGCTCCACCGACGTCGCCTGTCGCCTCGGCCGCCGGTTCGTCGAAGCAACGACGAACAAAAGACAACCTCACAATCATTGAGTGGTCTCCATTCTGCCGGAAGCCAAGGTCCGTGTGTCGGGACTGAGGACGAACGAAGTCATGGAGGGGTTATTCCGAACGCAGCAAGATCATTTGGCGCTGCTCGGAGAACTCCTCCAGAAGGTCGACGCGAGCCGCTCCCTCGTCGATGCTTGAAGGCCGAGGAGACCGCCACGCAGCTGGCAAAGGGGGTCGACAAGCTGCGCAAGGCGCTCAAGGCCAAGGAGGTGGCCGACGCAAAGACGAAGGTCGAAGTGGCCAACCTGGTCGCGGTTAACCAGACTAAAGCGGTGGATGGGTACCAGAAATCTGTCGAGCTCGCCAAAGAAGTAGACAGCCTCTTCCAGGCCAAGTTCGACTTCTGTCGAACCCAAGTCAAAGACCTCTTCCCCGACCTAGACTTGTCAGGGCTGGAAGTCAAGGAAGAGTGCGGCGAGGAAGCAACCGACATAGTGGCTAATAATGGCACTGCAGCGGTCGCAACTGAAGTCGCCACTGTCGATGTCGGAGCCATCGAAGCTGAGACCACTATCGTCGCCACCACCTCCGAGGCCGACCCGACCACTGCTGCTACAACAGTCTATGGGACCCCTATATGGGTTGCTTTTTCTCTTTTCTTTTTTGCCTCGGCCTTGAGCTGTGGCCTTTCAAAATCTGTCTTGGTCAAAAAACCAAGACCAGTAATACAAAAGGATTGCTTTTCACCAATTGCGCGTTTGTTCAATCGAGTCGTCGATGCCCTCCAAGAACGCAATCTTGGAAGGTTTAATCCTAGGGTGTCTCGAGACCATTAGACTATGTCGTCGCTCATTCGTCCCAACTCGAAGGTCAACCAACGTTCACGATTTTAGCCGACACATAAAGAAGTGGCTGCTTCACAGGCCAAGCGAGCCGAGAGCGTTGTAGCGACCTCCCTTTACCCCAACCTCTGCAAAGTCTCCGTCAACTCACGAGGTCGGGGCCAGTCGAGAGTGCCTAAGCGACCTCATCGCGCTGACTCCTCCGACACCTCTGACGTTGGACGAGACGTGACCCAATGACAAACTCCACATTAACTCATAACGTCGGAGTCAGTTGAGTGCCAACACGACCTCATCGTTGACTTCGCCGACCTATATGACGTTAATCAAATGTGATGCCGAAGTGACTCGCTAAGAGACGATGTTGTAAAGCGACTCGTCATAAACCGCAGGACGATGCATACAGCGACTTGTCGTCGGTATCCGAACGATGCATTAAGCGACTCATCGGGTCAGAGAAGACGATGCATACAGCAACTCGTCGTTCCAATCACAAGGAATGCAAATAAAATTTGAATTTTATTGAGCATAATAACATTGTAGATGCTCGGCATTCTACGTCCTCAGAATCGCCGAGCCAATCTAGATCCGACAACTGGTAGGCCCCATGACCAAGGTCCTTGACCACACAATATGGAACTTCCCAGTTTGGGGAAAGCTTACCAACTGCCGCTCTCGGATCCGAGACAGCTAGTTTCCGTAAGACGAGGTCGTCGATGCCGAAGCATCTCGGCCTGACCTTGGTGGCAAAGGTTCGCTTCATCCTTCGTTGGTATACCTCCATCCGAGTAGCAGCTCGGTCCCGACGTTCTTTGATCAAGTCCAACTCGACCCGAAGAGACTGGTCATTCCCTTCACGCTCAAAGCTCGTCACTCTTTGCGTTGGTACCACGAGCAACTCCACTGGTGTTACTGCCTCCACCCTAAAGGCGAGCGCAAAAGGGGATTCTCCTGTTGCTTCTCGGAGTGTAACGCGGTACGTTCAGAGTACGTGGGCCACCTCGTCGACCCATTGCCCTTTAAGGTCGTCCAGCCATTTCTTCAACCCATTGAGAAGTGTTCGGTTTGTCACTACAGCCTGACCGTTCGACTGAGGGTGGGCGACAGAGGTGAACCGATGTTGAATACCAAGCTCGGAGCAGTTCCAACGGAACCTCGCGTTGTCGAACTACTTCCCATTGTCGATGATGAGCGTCTTCAGTACTCCGAACCGACAGACTATGCTCCTCCAGGCAAATCCCCATGCATTGGCATCTATGATCTTTGCCAATGGCTCGGCCTCGACCAACTTGATGAAGTAGTCGACGGCTCCACGGAGTCGACAAGGTGGTGAGGGTAGCCGATGGTTGTTGAACTATCTTGTTGTGACACTGGTGACACTACTTCACGTATTTCTCAGTATTTTTCAACATTGTCAGCCACCAATAACCTTGTCGAAAAATTCGCCAAACCAGCGGCCAAGCTCCAATATGACTTCCGTAAGTACCTTCGTGGACCTCTCACACAATCTCCTCGGCCGGGGCAAGCCAGACACAGCAAAGGTATGGGTACGCAAAGCCCTTGCAGTACAAGACGTCACCCATCAAAAAGAAACTGGGAGCTCGTTGACAGATCTTCAACGCTTCATCACAATCCTCAGGAAGTCGACATTCTGAATGTACTCCAGAATGGGAGTCATCCAAGTCGGCCCAACATTTATGTAGAGGATGTCGGCCGAAACTCCAACTGATGACTCGCAAAGCTCCTCGACAAGCACCATAGGCCCGAGATGATGTTCGAAAGCCGCCGCATATTTCGAGAGTGTGTTAGCTTGCGAGTTGTCGCCCTTGGGATCTTCTACAGTTCGGCCAACGCAAACTCTTCCATCACTTTGAGGACCTCATTCATATAGTGGGCTAGCTTCTCTTCTCAGGGCCTTAGAGTCTTCAGCGACCTGGCTGACCATTAGCTGGAAGTCACTGTAGACCTTGACCCGAGAGGCCCATAGTGACTTTGCCATGCGAAGTCCTAAAAAGACAACTTCATACTCTGCAACGTTGTTGGAAGCCGAAGTGTATGGCATACTTCACGACAAGGCCTTATGGAGAGTGCAGGACAACGACAGCTCCACTGTCTTGGGAGCTATACCTTCCAGCCCTCGTCTTTGGGCTCGGAGGGCCTCGTTGTCCCCTCAGAAATGAAATCAGCTGAGGCTTATAGACATAGTTGTCAAGGCGTCAAGGCGACCAAGGCGTAGGTGGGGTCTCGGATCGCCTAAGCGCTTAAGCGCTCGCCTAAGCGCTTAGGCGCTCGCCTAAGCGGTGCCTAGGCGTTTAGGATGGAACCAAGTATGAGTTGTTTTCAAGTGTCCCTCTTACATGATATTTATGTATCTATAAATATATATAATGATGAAAATTCAATAAAAAATATCATGATATCACAGACATAAAGACAATGAAAGCAACAAAAATTAAACTCCAAGTAAACAAACTCACATATATATCATAAAGTCATAAAAATTTTAAATTGACATCTTCAAATAAATAAACCACTAAATAAGAACAAGAAGTGCAAATATCATTCTATCATCAGAAAACTAATTTTCAACTTTTAAAATAAACCAGTGAATACACATACATGTAAATATGTTAAATAAAAATAAGAAGTGCAATATCTTAACACACTTAAAACAAGTAAAAACTAAATGAGTCCATTACATAATCCCATAATATGTCTAAAATTGAAAAGAAACTAAAAAATGACAAGTCTCATGTGTTTGGGTGATGATAGTTTAAGTTTGACCAAATCCTGAGAGATCTCAACAGACTAAGTGCTGTCAGTAGGAGAGCGGCTCCCTTGGAGAAGTCATATGCAGGTTTGACTTTTTTTATCGGACTTTAGATTTTTAGTGTTCCATATAGTTTGTTTGAATTATCAAATTTTTAGATAGGTCAAATTATGAGAGATTAGAAAGTTAGCATTTCGCTAAAATCATCGAAATCGTGATTTTCTTCTTCGATGGGAGAGTTGACTTTTTTTTTTTAAGAGATATATTTTTTTGATATTTTTATTGAATTCAAATGGGGGGTACCTCCTTATTTACATGTAATATCTTAAGTAAATGAAACAACAAATTATAACATTTACTTAAATGATATTCAAGTCAATAAGATGTTACCTGGAATCGGGCTGGACCCAGCCCTGAAAACGACCTGAATCTGCTGTCTAAGTGGGATATTGCGGATCCCTAAAGGGTCTAGGCGCGCCCAAGCGCCCCTGGCATGCGCCTTGGCCGCCTTAGCGGCGCCTTGGGGCGTCTTTTCCCCTCTTAGAAAGGCGAGGTGTTTTAAGGCGGCTAAGGAAGCGCCTTGGCGCTTAAGCGGCGCCTAGGCGTCCACCTTGACAACTATGCTTATAGACGATGTCAAATTCGCCGAGCTCGATCGCCCACTTCGCCAACCTTCCCGAGGTTGATGGGGAGGTCGATGAGGACGACGATCTTGTAGGCTTGGAAGTACGGCCAAAGCCAACGAGCAGCCATCACAAGAGCGAAACTGGCCTTCTCCAGGTCGGAATAGCGCAGCTCGACCCCCCGCAGTGCCCTGCTGCTGTAGTACACGGGCAAATGCTGCCTCCTGTCCTCTCGAACCAACACCAAGCTTATAGAGTGGTATGTGGCCAAGAGGTACAATTGCAGCTCTTCACCAATCTGAGGTTTACTGAGAGTGGGTACGCTTGCTAGGTGCTCCTTCAGATCGTCGAACGCACGCTGACAAGCGTCGTCCCACTCGAATTTGCCTCTCCTCAACACGTCAAAAATAGTTTGCACCACTCCACTGACCTCGACATGAATCTACTCAACGTCGTAACCCGTCCGTTGAGCCTTTGCACCTCCTTAATAATCCTTGATGGCGACATATCAAGGATGGCTTGCACCTTGTCAGGGTTGATGTCGATTCCTCAGCTCGAAACGAGGTAGCCAAGGAATTTTCCTGCCCGAACACCAAAGACGCACTTCTCAGAGTTGAACTTCATCCCGTACTGCCGTGGTACCTCGAAGTGAGGGGGGTGGAGGAGGGACCCCCTCTGGTTGGGAGAAGGGGGATTGGGGTGAGGGGGATGAAGAGGAGGACTGGAGGTGGGTACCTCCGTTTGGAGGGTACTGGAGGTACCGACATCCGATTGGCCCAACCGGAGGTGCCCATTTTTAGGCTACTTTTGGGGAGGGGGTTTCTTTTACTTTTTTGAGTGGGGATTTTTGGAATTTCTTATATTTTTTGGTTTTTTCAGAAAATTTTGGAGGTTTTTTTAGTTTTGTAAAGTTTAGGAATTTATGGGTTTTTCATAATTTTAAGGGATTTTGAGTATTTTGGGAATTTTTTAGAGGTTTTCAGGAAATGAGGGTTTTGAGAATTGAGGATTTTTTAGGTTTGGCTTTTTCCGAAGGTTTGGGTTTTTTTTGGGTTTTGGGGTTGAAAATTTCCGGTGCCAACAGTTGCCCACCAGAACTGTTAGATGACCTCACGAATCTCGCACCATATCATCGTAATCGTCCTTGTCTCATCGCTATAACCGTCATGCCAGATCGTGCAGATCGTGGCTTTCATGACAGCCATTACCAAGCGCACGATCCGCGATCACTACCTCAACAGTTATTGTCTAGGCCGTTACGCGAGCCACGACCCTAGGAATCCCACGATCATGTTGTGTGCTCCACGTCGGGTCAAGTCTCGTCCTCAGCCGAGAAGCTGTCATCAAGGTTCAAGAACCCGGGGATTGGGATCGGATCGGCCGCCCCAAACCGATCCGACCGGCCGATCCCGAGCCCGCCGAGTCTGGCCAAGCTAAAGGGGGCTAGATCGGCCTCCTCAAAAAAATTCAAAAAATTGAAAAATATGAAAAAATAGGAAAAATATAAACATTATATTTATGAACTGAAATACATGAAAAAATAGAACATAATACATCATTGGTACTGAGAAAAAGTAATATAATTATATTTATTGGAATCGTACATTATATTGTGTGGACATAAGGTTTACATAATCTGTCCAGACATATAATGTGGTAATATGCCTCATATTGAGTCAAATATTGACTATATGCATCCGTGTTGCATATATGATAGTAATTAGTGTGTATCCAGGTATTTCAGGGACTTGATATGAGCCATAGAGTCATGTGAATGCGAATCGGACTCAGTGGATTGTGCATATGCTCCGCCTCCGGTGTAATACGATGCATCCAGATATTGAGGATATGCCAAGTAGTCTCCCTGCCCTTGGTAGTATCCTTCAGTGGAAGCATAAGATGATGTATCTGAGGCTTGCTCCATGGTCTCAAACTCCATCCGTAGCTTTTCTTGACGCTCCCACTCCTCTTGCATCTTCTTCTTCTTCATTAACCAATTCCGTCTATGCGGAATGAAATTGGGATTGTATCCCGATCTTCGGATGCTTGTCGGTCTTGGCCTTGCCCTTAGAATTGAGATGCCACTTTCTTTCCCTTCTGTGCATATTGTTGACTTGAGTTTGTGCTTCTGCTTCCCTCCCTTGCCTACTCCCATGATGTTGATCTTGAGTAACATGGGTGAAGTCTTCATCTCCGATATATACAATAGGGTCTGGTGGCGGTACACTGTTGACATCTCCTCCATGATCGGATCCCTCACTATGAGTACTTGTCTTCGATGTGGAGTCATTAGAAGTTTGGTATACGACATTATCGCTTGACTCCGGTGTTCATCATCTACATCTTCCTCGATTGTCTCCAAATCTGCAATGAATGCCGTGTTTCTTGCTCCTTCCTCTTGCACCCACTGTCTTCTTTTGACGTTTAGGGACTGGGGGAGTTTCAAACTCGGAAGCAAAGGCACCATCAAGCTCACCTAAATGAGACATAAACATGTTAACATGAGAAATAAAAAATTTATAAATTATAATGCCATATTGCATGTACATTGTAAAGGTCATCTACCTTCAACCCATGCACGATCATGTGGGTCGAACTCTGGTTCCACAAAAGAGGTTGCATTTACCCATGCATGGAGTGGATGTTCCTCCTCAAAAATTTCTTCTATATCTATTGTCTCGGATGGAGCTGCTTCAGCTTGTTGTTGGCCTGAGGCTCTATATTTTTCTCTATCTTGAACTTGTTTGATTATTGGAGATTCTTAAGCTTCAATCTCATGTTGTAGTGGCAAATACCAACTTTTCAAGACGTGCAGACTTCAAGCGGTTTCTTTGCTTTGTGTGAATCAAGCCAAATGTGCTCCAGTTTCTCTCACACACCCTGTGGCAGACGTTGTTTGGCTTAACACCTGAATAGCTACATATGCTAAGTCTTCATATCCATAAGTTCTTCCATGATCCAACCACCAATCCGTTGTAAATGAAGCATGTATAGTGTTTTAGAAAATAGAAGTAGAACCAACTCATTCCAGATGCAAATAATATGATGAGTAACTTCTAACCTGGACTCAAAATCTGAGCAGCTCTTGTGCCGTGCTAATACCAAAGTGGTAGAGTTGAAGTCTATAATCATGCATTTGTTTGCATGCTATGATTGCCCTATCCTCATTTGTTTGCATGCTATGATTGCCCCAATCAACACTTAGGTAGTCCGCATTCTTCACATTGCCAAAAGCGTCTACCAACTTCCAAAATACGGTCCCTGCTTTGCAATAAATGAAGAAGTTTATCAAACTTCTTCGTGTAATGCCTGCACAATTTCATAAGAAAAATTAAAACCTATGTGTTATTAATGAATAACAATTAACTGACCAAACACTTGTACATACCTGTCCATCTATCGCACATAACGTGCAACCATATTCATCCCATATGCGTTCAAAAGTGGAAACATATGCCTTCATATCTTCAACCTCCATGTCCAAGTACTTGTTGTAGATTTCATATGAAATAGAGCTTTCTACCCCTTTGCCCACTTCACCAATAGTCTCGATCATTGACTCATAATATGGTCCTTTTGCTGCATTAGCCGGTATACTGTTGAAGAAGAACCATCTTGACGTCGCTCTCCTTATCTTCTCCTTGCATATTTTCAAATTCTTGAAGGCTGCAGAAATGGATGGTTGCTTCTCCCTCCGCCTGGTGAGAATGGATCCAATGGTCCCACTCTAGAATCTCCGTCTAGGGATATCTACTAGAACCTCGGTATATTTGTACTCATTCCACCACTTGAACTCCCTTGTCCGCTACTCCCATGGCCACTACCTTGACCTAGGTGATGACCAGTACGTCGGAGATAGTCCTCTTCCGCAAAAGACCTTCGACTTGCTTGCGATGCCCGACGAAATTGTTCTATAGTATGAGATAGAAATAGAATGATATATTTAAAAAAACTTGTTGATGATGTTATACATGGAAGTGTATAAATTATAATGAGGGTGCTTGAACTAAAATAATGTTCCAAAACTAAGTTAACTAATTACTAACCTTCTTCATCATCATCAAGATCAATTGTTTGTCTTCCTCTTGGTAAATCCACGGACCTTCGAGGAGGGGCAGACAATTCTTCTCGGATTTCTTGCCGTCTTCTACTAATGTTTGCTTTGAATGTCTCTTTCTCCTTCATATATTGGCAAAATTGTATTCCAACTTCAGCAGAAACTCTCGAACATGGTGCCACCTCACATTTAATTCCCGCTAGATGTGTTTCAATGCCATACGCCGTCTGATAAGACCCGATTACAATACTTGCATTGGACCTTCCTTCGAGCCATGTCCACAACGATACCATGAGCCCAAGCGGGATCGACGCTGGGAGGGTTGCTTGAAGATTGGGGAGTCGAGGTAAATCCGGACCTTCGAGGAGGGGCAGACAATTCTTCCCGGATTTCTTGCCGTCTTCTACTAATGTTTGCTTTGGATGTCTCTTTCTCCTTCATATATTGGCAAAATTGTATTCCAACTTCAGCAGAAACTCTCGAACATGGTGCCACCTCACATTTAATTCCCGCTAGATGTTGTTTCAAATGTCATACGCCGCCTGATAAGACCCGATTACAATACTTGCATTGGACCTTCCTTCGAGCCATGTCCACAACGATACCATGAGCCCAAGCGGGATCGACGCTGGGAGGGTTGCTTGAAGATTGGGGAGTCGGAGCAGCACCACCTTCGGCGCCATCACTTAGAACACAAAAAAGAAGTTAAATAATAAAAAAAACAAAAATAAATATTTTTTTTGCGGCTGAGAGAGAGGGAGATGAATCGCAGCCAAGAGTTCGGGCCGAGAGTGTGTGTGAGAAAGCCCGAAGAGTCGAAGACGAAGCGCAAGAGCGTCAAAGATGAGATCGCCTCCCAAATAGTGCAAAATAGCGCCCGAGAGAGAGAGAGAATGCCCAAAATATTGAGAGGAGGGGAGGAGAACTCAACACTTGAGTTTGGAGCATAATGGGGGCCTTTGGGGGGTTTATATAGACCCCCAAGGCCTCCAAAGGCCAAAAAGAGCCGTTTCTGGCCGTTGGGGAGCGCCCCCAACGGCTAGAAACGGCTAGTTCAAAACTGCCGTTGAGAGCCGGATTGCCCCAGTCCGCCCGTCCGCGGCGGATCGCCCCGGTCCGGCCCGGTCCGCACGGATCGGGCCGGCTCGGCGAGCCCGCCGAGCCCAGCCGAGCCCGGACGATCCGCGCGCAGGACCGGCTGGGTTACCCCGACTCTGATCGGGAGAGCCAAAACCGAGCCAACTCGGGCGATCCGATCCCGACGAGCCGGCCAGTTTTGATACCTGGCTGTCATCGACCTTGGCCGACGTCGAGACGTTGGCCGAGCCCGAGCTCTAGTCGAGCAGCGGGAGTCCCCCCTTGTCAAATATAACAAGGAGAAAGAGAGTAGAGTAGACAAAGAGAAGAGTCATGTTAGGTTCTGACACGGGTGACTCCCACGTCTTGGACCATTGCGTCAGGCGTGGCCGACACCTGGATGCACCTTGACTGACAAGGCCCATCTCGAGGTTGAGGCTTGAGATAGCAGATCGACTCAGTCTGATGAAACTCTCTCGGGGTCAAGGCCCCGAGAGAAGATGTCGGACTCGATGAGGCTCGTCTCGAACGAGGGCCGAGGAGAGGAAGTCAGTTCCAACCAACGTGGCACATGCAACCGCCCGCTTCCTGTTCGTTGGGGAGCACCTGGCACGTCGGCATGGGCAGTCCCGTACGGGGACGTGGTGTGCCTGGTGACGACGTGCTTGGTGCGACAACCTGGGTCGCCGAGTGTGGTAGCAATGCACGCCCGGTATGGTGGAAGGGCACACCGGGCGTGATGACACGGGGTGTACAGTACAATGGTAAGGCGATATCCACGTCGGTCCGAAGGAGTCCACACCGGTCCAGGATGATTGCTCACCAGACTGGAGGACAGGCCAAACTCTATAAAAAGGGAAGCACTAACCAGTTAAAGGGTACACAATCTATTCACTTTGAACCCTAAGCGTTTCTCGACCATTCACTGACTTAAGCATCGGAGTATTTTCCCACTAAGCTCCATCGGTGGTCTTGCAGGTCTCAAGCCTGGGGCGAAGCATTCCTCGTCGGCTACCCGCAGACTCTTCTACCCCGTCACCTCGATTTCGGTTGACGTCTTCGGAGCAACCGTATCAAGTTCCATCAAAATCATGATCAAGCTCCTCCTCATCTCCTATTTATATTAAGTTTGTAATAAACGAATACAAAGGAAATAATTGCCCTTAAAGAAAACTACCCCTCAAATAGAAACAATAAAGAATAATGCACATCAGTCTGTTAACTGCAATTATAGGCCCATTAGTAGAGAAACTGCTATTTACTACACATAACAAGTAATATGTTAGTGCACATGCACCATAACACAAACCACCGCATGCTATACAACCCAAGGTTAAAGAACACAGGGATCGGTCAGCCCGAAATCGATCGGGTTGGCCAATCTCGATCCAGGGTCGCCAATCCGATCCAATCCCAACCGAGTCAAGGGTAGTTGGATCGGCCCCTTGAAAATATTAAAAAATTAAGAAAAATATGTAAAAATAGAAATTTATATATATAAGGATCGTATTTATTAATTAAAATACATCAAAATAAGCTTACATTTATTGGAACCTCACATTATATTGTCTGAACATAAGATCCACATATATGACATATATGGCATGATATAATACCTTTTTTACCTGAATATCATTTAGTAAATGATTTCATTTACTTAAGATATTACATGTAAATGAGAAATACCGCCCATTTGAATCCAATGAAACTATAAAAAAAAATCATATCTCTTACCAATAAAAAGTCAACTCTCTCATCTAAGAAGAAAATCATGATTGCAGTGATTCTATCAAAATGCGCCTTGTTAATCTCTCATAATTTGACCAAAGTAAAAATTTTATAATTCAAATAAACCACATGAAATACTCAAAATCCAAAGTTCGTTGAAATAAGTCAAACATACTACATGTGACTTCTCCGAAAGACTCACTCTCTTATTATAAGTCAAATTATGAGAGATTAGAAAGCCGACATTTGGATGGAATCACCAAAATCATGATTTTCTCTTAGATAGGAGAGTTGACTTTTTATTGCTAAGAGATATGATTTTTTTTACAGCTTTATTGAATTAAAATGGGGGGTATTTCCTCATTTACATATAATATCTTAAGTAAATAAAACTACAAATATAAACATTTACTTAAGTGATGTTCAGGTAGATAAGGTATTCAATCCCGTCATCTGCCCCTAGGCCACTGGAAAGGTTACTACAGATCGGATCGGTCGGGTCAAATCCGACCCGGATCGGCCGATCCAATCCCAATCCGACCGGCGACCGATTTTTGAAACCTTGCTACAACCATTTTCTTTGGTCATTCTTCTTGGTTTGGAACTAAAACCTAATAAAATCTTTCATCATTGAGATTTATCTGATCAAGTAGGATAGTAGAAAAGGCCATAATATAGTTGGATGACAACATAAATTGTCAAATTGGTTCACAAAAAGAAAGAAAAGAAACTTGTTCTACAAAAATTTGCAGCATGATTATATCACTATAAAAGCTAACTATTGGGCATAATTCAGTACACATGGAAGAAAAAGTTGAACATAGTATATGCTCATCATGCAGCAATACTAAAGAAATATTTAAACTGCCACGAGAATAATAATTCACTTCTTTGCAAGGACTTAGAATGTGAAAATAATGGCCAATAGTTCTAGTTAAGGATAGGTTCATGTCCATTAAGCAAAGCATAGTTCATTGTATTATATCCTGGACAAAGAATAGAAAGATTTAGGTTACAAGGAGCCATAACTATGAAAATATATAAGAAGGTTAACTGGGAATTGGAAAAGTACCTTATTGTTGTAACCATCATTCCTCAGGTGAGGGCAGAAATTAATGGGGAAAAATTGAAGAGTAAAAGGTAAATGAGAATGGAAAGATAAACTCAAGCAAATGATTGAGAAAATCTATAGCATACTCAAGGGATGACAAAAGGCAGTAAGACAGAAACTATGGCTTTCCTATCTTTCTCCAGGCACCACATTAACAGCCGGTGCATACTTACGGACTGTTTTAATGGCAAATAAGTTTTTGCAAAGCCAATACTGACCTATAATTATTTTAGACCACTTGTGCATGCAATTAGCCAAAGCAAAAGGAAACAAGTCATATTCCTTAGTAGAAGTTATTGTGATGCTGTAAAGCTTTCAAACAATCAAATAGCCTAGACCACTAAGAATACAACACACATGGTCAGGATAACATGTTATCTCAAGTTGCATTGTAGGGCATAGGCCAAAGTGCATAGTACTTGACCCATAATTGATTTTTCAAACCGTGAACAGATGAGTAAAGGGTAAAACATCAGTATCCTGTATAGCTTAGTCCCCTTTTCACTGTCAGACATAGTTGCAAGGTGGCAAAGTGGCACAAAGCATCCTTGGACGCCTCAGAGCCTAGACCACTTAGAAAATCTCGCCATTACTGCCTTTACTGTTAGCCTCCCAAGAAAACCATATTCTCTACAGTTTAAAACTATAAACTGAATACAAAATAAGCAATTGCATAAGGTAGATGGACCTGAGGTTGCATCTGATAAGGCCAAATGAGGAAAAAAATCGTGGGTTCACCTCAGGATAAAGCAAAGAATCAGATAAACACCCAATTCTCCGACTACTAGTTTGTGCACATGAACAAGATATTTTCCCTTATCTGGCATTTTAAGAATTTTCGGTTCTGACACAAACTATAGGGCCTGTTTAGAGGGCAGATATCATTTTCACTCCAGTTTATTCCACAGCCCTACGTGCAATATTAAGTCTTGAGCATTACATTCACAAGCGGATCCTAAGTACCTGCTCTAAGCGACATGGGTATTTCAACGTGTCGACAACTAAATGTATAACACAAGCGTATGGTAAACAGAAAAATTATGGAGGTGCTCCTTGGCCCACAAATTACAATGCCCGCATTCTCATCGATACATTGAACTTATTCTAAGCTGAAATAACACATACAGACACACACGCATGCACTCGCACACACACACACAGAGATGTTACCAAGAATATCCGACGGCGACGCTCGGCAACGGCAGTGTGTCCAGCAGTGAGAAGAAAGAGCGGGAGAGCGGGCAAAGCCGGGGCACAGGCGCCGCCTTGCCGCTGGTGTGGATGATGCATTCGGTCACTCCCTCAGGTACCGCCAACGACCGTGGAAATGTTCTTCGCAGCCATCGTCCACCGATCATTCCACGACGGAGGCGGCGGGTTGGGGTCCCAGTGAGGTTCCGAGTCTTCCGACACGGGCGTGCAGAGGGCGCGCGGTAGGGTTTTTGCGGTGGAGCGGTTTTTTTTTTTTTTTTCAAATATCTGGAACGGATCGTCCGGATTTTGGATCTGATATAGGATCCCGGATCCGGGCCTGCTCCTGACTGGGCCGGAGCTGGGGAGAATACGGTCGCCTCATTAGTATGTATATCATGTTATAGGGTGTTTGGGAGCAATTTAAAAAAAAAATCTATCTAAAAATTAATGTTGAGTTCTCTTTTAACTTTAAATTTAAAATTATGAGAATGTGATGTTATCTGTTTAGTAAAAATAATAAAAATTTTAAAATTTATATTAATGTGTTTGGAACGGGAGGGGCAGCCGCCGAGGCGAGCAAGGGGAGGGCGCACAGGGGCGGGGCAGGGGGGAGGGGGATGGGGAGGGCAGGGGTTGTGGGGGGGGGGGGGGGGTGCAGGGGGGCATGGAGAGGGCGCAGGGGTTGGGGGGGAAGGGATGGGGGGGTTGCTGGGTGGGGGAGGGGGATGGGGGGGAGGGCACCAGGTGGGGGGTTGGGGGGTTTGCAAGGTGGGGGGATGGGGAGGGCGCGCAGGGGTGTGGGGGGGTGTTGGTGGGGGAGGGGGATGGGGGGGAGGGCGCAGGGTGGGGGGGGGTTGGGGGGGGGGGGGTGAGGGGGTTTGCAGGTTGGGAGGATGGGGAGGGAGGGCGCGCAGGGGGTGGGGGGGGGAGGGCGCAGGGTGGGGGGGGGTTGGGGGGGGGGGAGAGGGTGTTGGGTGGGGGGAGAGAGAGGAGGAAGAATCAGTGTGTTCTTAAAATAAAAATAGGGTGAGATTTATTTTTTTTAGAGAGATTTACATAGAAAAACAATTTTTCTCTAAAAAAAAATTACTTACCAAACACCTCTTTGTATCTGTCTTTTTTTTTTTAAAAAATTTAGAGAAAAAATAGGTAAAAAATTATAACCAAACACATTATTATATATGCATCCAGGTAGCACATAGTATAAAAGAAATTAATAAAGAAAAGTGATAGAAAATAGGACATGATACAATAAAAAGTAATAAAGAAAAGTGATAGAAGATATAAGATAAGCACATTTTAGATATTGCAATACAAAGGTGGAAAGGTTAACTCTTTTTCCTTATCTAAGTACAAAAATCAAAAAGTAACATGATCTTTTGTTCCGTTTTGTTTAGATTGGTGCATTATCTTGATTTGTCACGTATCTTAAGGATTTTTAAGACATGCTAAAAACTTTAGTTTCATGAAGACTTATTCTAAATACTTATAATTGTTTGGATTAACCTCTCATCAGATAATCTAAAACTCTACCTTAAAAATCTTACTTGCTAAGAAATCTAGAACTCTGGTTGGTATTAATCTACTGTTTGCTACATGATTTGATTCCAGTTGTTGTACTGTTATGCTATCCATTGACACACTTAGAGTTTTGTACCTTTGTTATCCTTAATTCATCAGGATGCTACTGAATCTATATAGAATCCTACTATGTGTTTATCCTTCAAAATTTTGTGGACTATAAAATATTTTATTATCCAGCACTATAATGAACTTCGGTCCTATGACACATGTTTGTGCAAACTAGATCCATGTTTGGTCCTAGCGAGAAGTGCTCCGACGTACTTATTAACCTAAGGAGCATGAACTTGTGGTGGTGGCATGGCGCTGATATCATATGCAAAATTTGAATGTATTCTTTAATATGATTTGTTTGATTATTTGAATATGTGTTCATTTGAAATATAGTCAATCTTGTCATTTGTTCATTGATATGTATATGTTCTGAAATCTTTGAAATACAGTCAGTCCTGTTATTTGTTCATTGATATGTTTCCATTTCGAAATCCTCAATCCATGTTTGTCATAACCAATAAGCTGGATCTTTAGGAACCTATTGAACTGTTACTCTTGTCTTATCTCTTTATTAGTTTCTATCACACATGATGTCTTTTATCTTTTCTTTGAAATTTTGCTTGCCAATATATTAATCACTTATATTTTATCCGCACTTTGAGATGTAAATTTGTCATTTGTTCATTGATATGTATATGTTCTGAAATCTTTGAAATACAGTCAGTCATGTTATTTGTTCATTTGATATGTTTCCATTTTGAAATCCTCAATCCATGTTTGTCATTAACCAATAAGCTGGATCTTTAGGAACCTATTGAACTGTTACTCTTGTCTTATCTCTTTATTAGTTTCTATCACACATGATGTCTTTTATCTTTTCTTTGAAATTTTGCTTGCCAATATATTAATCACTTATATTTTATCTGCACTTTGAGATGTAAATTCTAGTGGACGTATGCTCATACTTTTTTTGCTAACATTTTCAAGTAGTAAAAGTAAAGAATGAAAGCTTAAGAATGGGGCTTGTGTGCGGAGAATGGAAGACTTTGGAGACTCTTTATTAGTTCTAGTTAGCTAGTGAGAAAGAATGATCTGTAATGTAAAGGTTGTATCTTCTATTGAGAGGAAGATAGCTTAGGAAGTGAGGAGTGTTTTATTTTTTTTATTGGAGTATGTAATAGTGTTTATGAGGAATAAATAAAAGAGTTTTTGATTAATGAATTGTGGCCCTCTTGTACTAGTTGTTATTTATGAACTCTGTATACTTGCTTGTTCTTTACGTCCCTCGATTTAATTTCGCTGCTTATAAATTCGGGGTCGTGACACTAGGGGTATAGTGCACGTGCTCATTGAAGAATGGGTTCACTGAATGATCCGCTCTCGAAATGTTGTATGGTTGATAGTACTTGATTGTCAGACAGCGATTCTATAATCCCAGTTGTGTAACTGGTCCTTTGACTTGAGACACCAATGATGTCTTGTTTAAGTGCTCCATTCTTTGATATCAGACTTATAGGTCTGGCAGTTTCAGATCTAGTACAACTAGTTATTGGGAATGGTAACCAACCTTACGAAGGCAATTGAGTGTCAATAAAGGATCATCCACTCTTAGTATCATGAGATAAATATCTCGTGTATTCTTACTCAGAAAAATCCCTAGATAGGGTCAATCGGATTGAGAGAGAAGGAGTTCTTCGGAAGAATCCTATAAGAGTGAAACTCAAATGGATTTTATATAGGTTTGACCACACCATGCCAAATATACGATCTCTAGAATATTAGATGGATGAAGAACTATAGGTACATGGTAACTGATGGCAGAAAGGTCAAATAGATTAGATCTCCTCGTACAGTCTGGGGACTATGGCGTAGTGGCCTAATACGTCCATAGTCGATGAGTTGAGTGAATTACTATAGAGATAATGACTCATTAAGTCATAAGGATTTCTGAGTTAGAAGAGGTTATAATAGGTGCAACTCACGGCCAGCTCGGTATTGGGCCTAGAGGGGCACACACATAAGGTAGATGATGCGACGATAATAGAGAATTGGGCAAGAGTTATCCAATATGGCTTCTCTCACCCGAATAGTCATGCAGTCGAAGTGTGGTAAATGACACTATCGACTGTTGTCGAGAATAGTTTTTGAAGATGAGATCTATCGTCGTTAGCGCTTCAACTTCGACTAGATCTTAGCTGCCAATCAAAGTCACATTCGCAGAAAGATCAACTATCGTTAACTCATGTTGATAGCATAATCGACAGCCGTAACATAAGGGTTGGTGGCGAGATAGTCTGCCATTAATATTGACAGCAAGATTGATGACACTAATGTTTATGTTGACGACTAGTTAGACTTGATGATCAGTCTGTCCCCATGTAATTTAATTAATTACATATGTATTTTGGTGATTAACAAAACTAAACTAGATTTTATCAATAATATCTAATGAATATTTCATAAGTCTTAAGTACAGGAAAAATACCAAGGTAAAACAAGCCAATAAAGGTATGCATTACTTCTCTGAAGCTTTAATCTTTTCAACATGATATTTCTTAAAGTTCATATCGATTTCTGTTGAAGATCATAACGATTTCTGTGTAAGTATATCGATTTCAATAGAGTCATCATAACGATTTCCTTATAAGACTAAAAAGTCATGTTGTTTCAAACTGTAACGATTCTATAAGTTATTGCAACGATTTGTTTAGAAAGCGTAATGACTTGCCTGTCATACGATTCTATAAGTTATTGCAACGATTTCTTAGAGCTCGTAACGACTTGTCTGTCATAACGATTCTACAAGTTATCGCAACAATTTCTTTAGAGCTCGTAACGACTTGCCTGTCATAACGATTCTATAAGTTATCGCAACGATTTCTTTAGAGCTCGTACGACTTGCCTGTCATAACGATTCTATAAGCCTTGTAACGATTTCTTTAGAGCTCGTAACGACTTGCCTGTCGCAACGATTCTATAATCACCGTAACGATTTCTTTAGAGCTCGCAACGACTTGGTCGCCGTAACGATTCGTAAGTTCCATAACGATTTCTTTAGAACACACGACTTGCTTCCATAACGATTGATAAGTGTTTCACACGATTCTTCAGTGAACACAATGATTTGTTTTGCATAACAATTTGATAAATGTTTCACAACGATTTTCTCAGTGAACACAACGATTTGTTTTGTATAACGATTTGCTAAGTGTTTCACACGATTCTTCAGTGAACACAACGATTTATTTTGTATAACGATTTGATAAGTGTTTCACAACGATTTCTTCAGTGAACACAACGATTTCCTTTGTATAACGATTTGATAAGTGTTTCACAACGATTTCTTCATTAAACACAACAATTTGCTATGTCTCATAACGACTTGGTCAATCTGACTTATTCATAACGATTTCATAAGTCATATAGCCATCGATTTCATATCTTATATAGACTTGATATCTTATTCATCTTAAATGCGTTGACTAGTCAAAGTCCACGTAGATATCTCTCTGACGCTTCTGCATTTATGAGATCTGAACGTATCTCTGCATGCATGCAGACGATATCATCCATTATCGTGCTTACTCTGATTACGTCTTTTAGACTTAGCTATTTGGCATTACTATTTTCATGTCTATTGCTACTAACGTTGACTGACATCAGAGACAGCTTAGCTGTCTGCTATTTGAGATTAACATTTGTGCAGACCTCTGATCCAGCTGCACGTTACAACGTTAAACAAAATAGAAGCCAAAGGATATCTCTGAAGATCTCATCTCTTTGCATGCTCAAGTGATCAAAAGACTGTTGACTGGAAGCTTCCAAGACTCCAGGTGTCATTCAGTCTAACCTACTCAAGAGAGAGACACAATGGTTACTTCAACACCATATTTCAAAAGAAGAATAAATACAAGAGAACCGAAGAAAAGAAGCATTGAAGTATTTGAAGCATTCAAAAATTCTTCGGCAAAAGTCTAGAGCCAAGACCTCATTCCACTTAGCTTTTGCTCTTTGCTCTCCACTCTGTAGTGAAAATCTCGAAGAGAGCTTGTGTAGTTCTGAGAGTGCGCTTAGCTTTGAGTTTCCTCTCAGTTCTAGTTGCTTCAGATCCTTGCTTGTCAAAAGCTTGATCTAGGGGCTTGAATTTCATTCAATTCTCTTTGAGTTGTTGTTTCCCTTCAGTTGTGAAGGAAGACCTGGTGGGGTATCCAGGGTGTTGTTTCCCTTCAGTTGTGAAGAAGACTGCCTGGTGGGGTATCCAGGGGTGTTTTTGTTCCTTCGGGTGTGAAGGAAGACCAGTCGAGCTGGGTGCTGTAGCGCCCTTAGGGGGACTGTACCCTAATTAGTGAAATCCTGAGTTGTTGCTCAGGGACTGGACATAGGACTCCTAAGAAAAGGAGGTCCAAACCAGGATAAACCTTGTGTTGTGTGATTGTCTTCTTTGTGTGTTTGATATTTAAACTAACAGTCACTAACCTCCTTCGAAGACGTTTGTGTGAATGTTTTTAGTTACAGGTATCTTGTAGATTATTTTAAAAGACCCATTCATCCCCCCCCCCTCTGGGCTCGTCAACTGGGCAACAGTGGTATCAGAGCGAGTCTCTTCGACAGAAAAAGGATCCAACGATCTGAAGAGTAAAGATCCATGGCAGCCTAAGGTAACTTTGAAGGTCAGTCTGTCAACCGACCCCCTCTCTTCGATGGTGAAGACTATCCTTACTGGAAGACCAGAATAATACTTCTACAAGGCCACGACTATCAAATTTGGTCGATAGTAGAAGAAGGTGATCTGGTAGTCACAAATGAGAAAGCGCAATGGACAGATGATGACAGAAAGAAGATCTCCTTGAATTGCAAAGCAAAGAGCATCTTATGCTGTGCTCTAAGTAAGAAGGAGTTCAACAGAGTTTCCAGCCTTCAAATCCTCAATGGAAATGTGGAAAAGCTCAGATCACATATAAAGGCACAAACAGGTAAAGGAAACAAGAATCGACATTCTTGTCACTCAGTATGAGAGATTTCAGATGCAATCAGGTGAATCCATAACTCAAATGTTCAGTCGGTTCACTGACATCACAAATGGACTAGCTGGTCTGGGGAAAACCTATGAGATTGGAGACATGGTGAGGAAAATACTTAGATCCTTACCGTCCTCATGGACCCCAAAGGTCACACACTAAAAGAAGTAATGATCTGAAGAGAATGCCAGTAGAAAAGCTCATTGGGTCCCTCATGGCCCATGAGATAACATGGAAAGCTAGGAGAGTCCTCTAGCAGAAAGAAGCACTCCAACGCCTTAAAAGCTGAAGAAGATTCACCAGAAGCAAGTTCAGATGAGAGTGAAAGTGATGTGGACAGCGAGAATGAGGAAGCAATGCTATCTAGAAGATTGCAGCGGATTTTGGCTACGAAGAAGAAGTTCAATCTGGTAGAAGACACTTCAAAAGGAATAAGGAACTTCAAGAAGCCAGATGGAAAAGAGATGAAGAAAGGAGAAACCCATCTGCTATGAATGTAAGAAGCCAGGACACATTAAAGCTGAGTGTCCAAAATTCAAGAAGCCGGAGTTCATAAAGAAAGAGAGCTCCAAGAAGTTCAGAAAGTATAAGAAGAAGGTGATGGCAGCAGCATGGGAAAACAGTAGCGACTCAGACAGTGAGTCAAACTCCTGCAGCGATGAAGAAGAAGCTCATTTGACTTTCATGGCAAATACTGAAGATAGGTAACTTCTGACTCCTCTTTTGATTCATGCAATGATTCTGATCCAGATAATTTAGAGGAAGCATTTAATGAACTATATAATAAATATAAAGAAGTAACTAAACCTTAAAAGCTAGTAAGAAAAATAGTGCTTGTCTAGAAAACACTAACTCTGATCTGAAAATAGAAAATGAAGAATTAAAAAAATAAATAACTGAACTTAAAAAAAATGAATTATTATGTGAAAACTTAAAAACAAAATAAACAAATAACTGAATTAGTAAAATAGGAAAATGTAGATGAACTAAGGACTAAAATCAAGACTCTAACAGAAGAAAACATAAAGTTATCTAGCACGTTAGAAAAATTCACAAATGGTAAAAACTCCCTCATAATAATGGGTGCTAGAAGATCAGGTAAGAAGAAAAATGGATTAGGATATACACCCCCAGATAATGAAGAAACCATAATTTATCCTAAAACATATCCAACACCAAAATTTGTACCTGAACAAGATATAGCATACAAAGCTGATCTCAAATATATAGAAAAATTAACCAAATTATCCTGCTGTAGTCACTGCAACAAGTTAGGACATATCATAACACATGCCCAACAAGACATAAGAAATGGATAATAAAATGTAAAATCATGATACTAACCAATCAGGACCCAAAAGAATTTAGGTACCTAAAGCTTGATGATTTATTTCAGGTTAACCCTCGAGCATCCAAATAGTACTTGGATAGTGGTGCTCAGGCACATGTCAGGAAATCAGAAGTTATTCACTCATCTCCAAGCTGAAGAAGGAATAGTTACTTATGGAGATAATGGGAAAGGAAATAGTCATAGGCAATGGCTCTGTGAATAAAAAGGAAAAACAGTCATAGAGATGTGTTGTTAGTCAAGAGATTGAAGCACAATCTCATTAGCATTAGCCAACTGTGTGACAGAGGACATCAGATCAAGTTTCAAGAGTCAAAGTGTAGCATACTGAAGGATGGAGCAGTCATCTTTGAAGCTAATAGAGAAAAGAACTTGTATGTGCTCTATCTTAAGGAACTCAAGGAACAAAACGTCTGTCTGGCAGCAAATAAGGATAAATCTACTGAATTATGGCACAGACAACTAGGACATTGCAGCATAAATGGTATGAGAAAATTGCTGAAGAAAAATCTTGTGGCAGGTCTACCTAAGGTCAGTGTAAAAATGGATGGTGTCTGTAGACCTTGTACTAAGGGAAAGCACACCAAGAGCTCCTTCAAGTCAAAGACGGTGGTGACCACCTCAAAACCCTTAGAGCTCCTTCATATGGATCTATTTGGGACAATGAGGACTACCAGTCTTGGAGGAAAGAATTTTGGATTTGTCATAGTTGATGAACTACTCAAGATTCACATGGGTATCATTCCTAGAGCATAAAGATGACACTTTCAAAACTTTGTCAGTTTCAACAAGAAAGTCCAGAAAGATCAGAAGTTTAGCATTGTGTCTATCCGATCAGATCATGGTGGTGAATTTCAAAATGAAAAGTTTGCTAGATTCTGTGATGATCAGGGAATTGGAGCATAATTTCTCAGCACCAAGAACACCACAGCAAAATGGTATCGCTGAGAGAAAGAATAGAACCCTATTGGATATGGCAAGAACTATGCTATCAGAATATGATCTACCAAGATACTTCTAGGTGAAGCAATCAACACAACAAGCTACATTATTAACCGAGTATGATCAGGCCAATCCTGAAGAAGACTGCATATGAACTATTCAAAGGGAAGAAACCAAAGATCAGCCACTTCAGGACCTTTGGATGTCCTTGTTTCATCCACAACAATGGAAAAAGGGACATTGGTAAGTTGGATGCCAAATCAGATGAAGGCATCTTCATGGGGTACACCTCTAAACCCAAAGGCTATAGAGTATTTTAACAAAACACTCTATTGATTGAACAGTCTGTACACATTATCTTTGATGAAACTAACCCTTCCTTGAGAAAGGAAGTAGATAATGATAATGATGATACAGATGACTGTCCAAGAAACTAAAGGCACATCAATTGAGGACAAGGATGATCCACCTCTGGAGACTTGCAATAAAAGAAATACTCATGAAATCTTCCAAGGAGTGGAGACACAAGAAAGATCACCCACTTGAGAATATTATTGTATCCATCCGTAGGGGTAAGAACAAGAGGTAATGTTATTCCTTGTGATTACCTAGCTTTGTTTCTCAAATAGAGCCTAGGACAGTCAATGAAGCTCTTACTGATGAATCTTGGATAATAGCCATGCAAGATGAATTAAATCAATTCAAGAGAAACCAAGTATGGTCACTTGTTCCTAGACCATCAGACCATCCAGTCATTGGCACCAAAATGGGTGTTCAGAAATAAACTGGATGAAACTGGTGTAATCTTAAGAAACAAGGCCAGATTGGTAGCTTAAGGCTATTCTCAAGAGGAAGACATAGATTTCGATGAAACCTATGCACCTGTAGCTAGACTTGAGGCTATTAGAATATTACTTGCATATGCATCAGCTTTGAATTTAACATTATTTCAAATGGATGTTAAATTCCGCATTTTTAAATGGTTTTATAAAATAGGAAATTTATGTGGAACAACCCCCTGGGTTTTGATGACACAGAATTTCCTAATCATGTTTTCAAACTTCACAATGCATTATATGGTTTAAAGCAAGCACCTAGAGCCTGGTATGAAAGGCTTAGTTCTTTTCTTTTAAACTATGGATTCAGTAGAGGTCAAGTAGATAGTACTCTTTTCATAAAGTCAAATGTCAAACACATTCACTAGTTCAAATTTATGTAGATGATTATTTTTGGTTCTACTGATGAATCCCTTTGCAAGTACTTTGAAAAGTTGATGCAGGGAGAATTTGAAATGAGCATGATGGGAGAGCTCAATTATTTCCTTGGATTACAAATCAAGCAGGAAGGAAGGAACTCACATCTGTCAGCAAAGTACACAAAAGAACTCTGAAGAATTTGGATTCGATAATGCCAAACCAAGTGATAAAGATGGTAAGAAAGTAGATCAAAAGATCTACAGAGGTATGGTTCACTCCTTTATTTAACAGCTAGTAGACCTGATATTTTATTTAGTATATGCATGTGTGCTAGGTATCAAGCATATCCTAAATAATCACATTTAATTTCTGTGAAAAGAATATTTAGATATTTAGCAAGAACTCATGACTTAGGTTTGTGGTATCCAAAATGTTGTGAAATTAACTTAGTAGGTTATTCTGATGCTGACTATGCTGGATGCAAATGATAGAAAAAGCACCAATGGTTGTTGTCAATTTCTTGCAGGATTTTGATATCTTGGTCTTCAAAGAAACAAATTCAGTGGCACTATCTACAGCTGAAGCTGAGTACGTAGCTGCTGGAAGTTGCTGTACACAATTTTTATGGATAAAGCAACAACTTGAAGATTTCAGATTAA